>PVLD010007535.1:0-90741 GCA_004027595.1 Dinomys branickii
TGGGGTTGAGTTTTGAGACTGCGTTTTGTTCCTCTGTTTTCCCATTTTTGGGTATCAGATTCAAAATGTGGAGCTATAAATTCCACAGGCAGTTCAGCAGGCTGAGGTCTGCTGCAAAGGCTGCTCCAATGATTCCTTCTCTTTGGGAGAATGTCCCTTAAGCTTTCTGCTGAGATTTGTTCTTCTGTCTTCCCTTTTTCGGGTATCAGATTCAAAATATTGAGCAGTAGATTCCCCAGGCAGTTCAGCAGGCAAAAGTCTGCTGTAGAGGCTGCTCCAATGACTTTTCTTTGGGGGAATGTCCCTTAAGCTTTCTGCTGAGAGTTCCGCTTAAAAGGCTGTACAGATGTTATTTAGCTACTCCCTAGCGAGAGACCTGGGTGAGGTGTGTAAGGCCGCTCCCCCGCCCTCCCAGGGTTCCCTGCAGGTATAGGGATGGATCTCCTCCCCCACTCGCTGATCTGGTCGCGAGCTCAGATAGCTCACCAGTTTTCGGAGTCCCTGCAGGCAGGAAGGTTCCAAGGTGCCAGTTTTTTGTGCTATGCTCCCGATCCGCCGCTCGCAGCCACTTGTTTCCTCGTGCTCTCCGGGTCTGGGGGAGGGAGCTGGATGCTCCGCTCCTATGCTGCTTGCGCCGCCCAGACTGAGGGTCTAGGCTGCGCAGCCTGCCCGATGCGCGCAAAATGTGAGACTGCCGGGCGTTGCCGCTGCTAAAAAGCCGATCTCTGTCGGGAGTCGCTGGAAAGCTGCTTCGGCTTGGGAGGCGGGAGGGACTGAGCTAGCTGTGGCCCCCAGGGTTCTCGGACCCAGCCAAGCCCCCTCCCCGCGTGGAGCGTCTCCGGCTCCCAGAGTCTGGGGCTTTCCCGCGTCTCGCCACGGCAGTTTGGGCCGCCCTACCGCATCTCCCCCGGCACCTCAGAGAAACACGTTCAGTTTGATCTTCCCAGCCGAGGTCCCGGCATTCACGCTCGCCAAGTCTGTCTCGAGCTGGTGGTGTTTATCAAGGAGGATCGCTCCTTTGCTGCTCACCTGGTCGCCATCTTCCCGGAAGTCTGCTAATCCATTTTGATAAGAGAACATATATTAAAACTTCTTGAAAAACTTTAAAAAGGATGCACTACTTCCGGTCCTATAAAACTCTAATTAGAATCCTAGAATAGCATCCAAATTTTTATTCTAATCATTATAGGAGAAATTTGCCTAAATTATATGTATGCTTTTATGGGGTTTTTTTTATAGCTAAACAGCACTTTATATATATATCTAACTGTCTTTTGCATTTGTTTCATCTTGGTTTTGTTTTTTGTTTGTTATTGTTAAGAATAACTGGGATACTGAATAACAGTACAATAATGCTCTCAGGCCAGAAGAAAACTATAAAGATGAGTGTTTGCCCTTATATGAAATGGTATCACACTACTCCTGAGGTGTGTGCGCACAAGATTTCAGCTTTTTAATTAATTACATCCTCCATGACAAATAGCAGTCACAGTGCACTTACCTATAGCAAGTTGTTTTTCTTTTCTAATTTACTATGGTTTGGAAATCAGATACAAAATCTTATTAGCATGAAGGCCCTGGTTTCAGTTTCTGTATGTGAGATGAGAGAGAGAGAGAGAGAGAGACAGAGACAGAGAGAGACAGAGAGACAGAGAGGAGAAAGGAGCCAGAACGTTGTTTGGTCCTCGCACCAGATTTCTTGGCCACCTTCGCTATTTTTTGATAAGCATCTCATTCAGTGAATATCAATAATGCCAAACTCAAAGAAGTCAGGAAGAAAGCAGAGGAGAGAATCTATCCCAGCAATTTTCTCATTTGGAAGGACAATGGAAAAATGTGAGGCCAGTGATAGAGGGTGTCGGTAGGATAAAATCTCCAAGAGGCAGGAAAGACTAAGCTTGTTTTGCTTGAGCTTGATTGTCAGAGATTTTCCTTTCTATACCCGGTTCTTGGTTGCAGGTAAAACAAAACGTTCCTGGATCTTGCGCAGTGGCAATACTCCAGGTGTAGAGTAAGGAGGAAGCTCTGAGGTCACTGGCGTCAATGACAGAAATCACTACATAGAAAGTGGGCTTCCTTGAACCTGCTGGACATTCTCCGTTAAACTTGTTCTCACAGACTACTAGGAACTGTGCTCCTGAGCTCTGACCTCAGGACCCGAGCCCTTTTCAGGTGAGTTGCTTCTAAGTTCTGATGTCCACACAAGTTGTTCGAGAGCCCATTGAGACGCAGAAGCTGACCGAGCAGTTCTGGGTGGGCCTGAGATTTCTAACAAGCTTCCTGGTGATGCACTTGTGAATTGCTGTGGGGCATGCCGTGAGCAGTAGTGTTTTAGCTTTTTCAACTCTGGTTGAATGAGTGAGGATTCTTAAGAGGAAAAGAGACCAGAAAGTTACCAAATAAATGTTGAACTTCAAAATGAATGTAGAGAAGATCCAGCTGGAGACCTGGAGAACCCCCTGTCCCCAAGACCCATCCCTGGGGAGGGGTGATGCTCCTGACACCCAGAGTCAAGGCCTCTCAGCTTACAGGACACCATGAGGCTTCCTGAGAGCAGTATCTGGAAATCACTGAAGAGAGGGATCTCTGGAACTGAATGAGGAAGTGGAATAGGGATACGAGGAAGAGAGAGGAAAGCAACTTACTTACAAATGCCCGATCACAGAAAGGACAACTAACTTAGAAGGTGTCTCCAAAATCTGGAATTTAGTTGAAGCAGTAGAAAGTGCAACTAAACTTTTAAGAAGCAATCGTTTGTTATGCATAGAATATCTTACTTTTGCTTTCCCCAAAAACAGAACCTGAGGCAAGGACTTGGGTGCGCTGAATTTAGTTGGGAGATATGGTAAGCAGAATCCTTAAGGTGTACCTCCACAACTCCCTGATTCCTGAGACTCTGAATGGGATGAGATGTTACGGTTGAGATTATTTTAATATTACTTAGCAAAAGGGAAGCAAAAATCAGCTGACTTTGAGCTCATCAAAAAGGGAGATTACTCAGGTGGGTTTCATTTAACAATAGCCCTTTTCATAAAAGTAGAAAAATTTCCCCAGCTGGTTGCACAAGGGGGAAACCTGGGAGATTTGAAACTCATGTTGACATTCTTTCCCCAGCTTGGGAAGTGGAGGGAGAAAAGGACCTGAGCGTGGCCTGCGGCAGCTGAGAATAGCTGTAGGTGACCTTAAGGTTTCAGGGACCTCAGTGCTACAGTTGCAAGGGAACAGGTTCTGTCTACAACGTCAATAAGCTCGAAGCAGACTCTTTCCGGAAGTCTCCGTAGAAGCAGCTGGCGTGGCAGATGACTACATTTCTTTTAGCCTGGTGAGATCCTAAGCAGAGAACTCAGGCGATCTCACCAGACCTCTGACTCACGGAACAGGTTTTACATTTATTACAGGTAATAAAGATGGGGTGACTTGATCATGGTGGTTAGTTATGCAGCAATAAAAGACCAGTGCAGGAGGCGACCTCAGGCAGTGGCAGAAGGGAGTGGAGGGGGAAAGGAGAAGAACAAGCCACCACAGCAGCACCTGATGGGAGGCTGTGGTCGGGGGCAAGGAGGGCTCAGTGCTCCCATGTTCTCAAAGCATGCAGAACTCCACCCAGTCACCAGCAAACACCACAAGGCGGCAGCATCTGCCTGCTGATGCCATCTGCCCCCCACCCAGTTAGTCAGAGTTAAGGGATCTAATGTACCTGGCATTTTGGGTCCAGGCGGGTAATGCAATGCTAGAGTCTCCAAGGGGGCCGCAGAGCAAAGGGCAGAAAGATGAGCTCTTCGAGGTGCGGTGGGAACTTCACAGGGGGACTCCCTCTGACTTCCCCTTCTGCCACCAGCTGGAAAAGCGGAAGGGGATCAAGATCTGGATGGGTGGGAAGGGAAGAGAGGGAACAAAAGAAGGAAAGATGCAAGCAGGTGGGAAGAGAGATGAGGGGGAAATAAAAAGAAGTAAGATTTAGTATGGACATGTACCAGTTTCCTGTGGTAAATGGAATCATTACGTACTATAAACACACACTAATAAAAATTTTTAAGAAGGGGTCTGAGCTTACACAAAAAGTACTAAAAAGCTGCAGCTGAAAATAGAAGTAGGCCAACGTGATATGAGACACGTGTTAATAGCAGATAAATAACAGTCCTGGAGTGTCAGATCTGAGGCTCAGGGGAGAAGCACCTCAGAGGAATCAGGTACGCAGCAAGCAGGCTGAGAGTGAGAGCCTTGCAACGCACTGGCTCCTAGCACTGCTGCTCAGTTGGGTGAAGCAGTGTTAAACCTCGAACTCAGAACTCCTAAACTTGTCCTTGAATTCCCATCACCCCACGGGTCCTGTCTGACTTTGTACCAAACTGGACCATGAGACCTCTTCTAAACTCCAATTTCATTTGACACCTAAGCATGTCAAGCTTTCTACTGGCAGGTACATAGTTTAGAGTCTTAGTATATTAATAGAATAGAATCATGACATGCAGCTTAGTGTTGCTGCAAATAATTAAATATAAAGGCTAATGGCAGAAGCCAAGTTGACTGATTGCCTATATTCTCTGATTTGTTGTCTCTGTCCAGTTGATTTTGAGTCATGCAGACACTTTTAGCTTAACTCATCTTGTATATTTCTCATCCTTCAAGTGGTATGTCAGTGCTCACTAGAGAAACAGGTTTAATATAAGATATATAAATACATAATGTACCTGGCGTCATACCGCATGCCTGTCAACCCAGCACTTGGGAGGCAGAGGCCGGAGGATCGCCATGAGTTCAAAGCCAGCCTGGAGTATGTAGTGAGTTCAAGGCCAAGCTGAACTACGTAGCGAGACCCCCATCCCAAAAACCAAGGAAAGAAATATGTGTATTGACAAGGCAGGCTTACAGTAGCTGCCTGCCCTGTCCGGTGTGGAAGACGGCAGTAGGGCTCTCTGTATGTACTAGAAACAAAGGATCAGCTGAAGGACAAAGGCCTGCAGCTCGCTACAGTGCCTCTAGCGAGTCTGTTTCGCAGGGCTGAGGGGTCTCTGCTGGAAGTGGGGAGACACTGTCCGAGGCAAAGCGAAGACTGGGCTCCTCCCAAGAAACGGAGTCAAGTCTTTCTTCCTTGTTCCCCTTTTGTACCACTCAGGTGACAAGCTGATTGGTTGGTGCCCCTCACACCCAGGGTGGGTTTTGGGTCTTCAGTAAATGCCCTCAGCCATGCCCAGAGCTGTGCCGATCCAGTCTAGTCAGGCATTTCTTACTCAAACTGACAGAATCCGTTAACTATCACAAGTGAAGTGGGATTAGGAAGAAATGGACAAAGACAGTTCTATCTCCAATTTCCTGCTGACGAAGTCTTGTTCCTTGTTCTGGATCGGTCACCCTAATTTACATCCACTGTATTTGTGAAGAAATAAGTCTACTGCTTTTAATATTGGGCATACAGACGTCTCATCCTGAGTGGCAGAATTTCCATAACAACGGATAAAGACTTGATAGAGTCACTGATAGTCTTATCTCTATACCTAGGGAGAAGCTTGGTAAGATTTTCTGAGCATCTCATCTTTCTTGTTTCAGTTTGAATCCCAACAAGTTAAGCTTCCTAGGGGGGAGTGGTACTCCAGCTACTCTTAAACTGTTTGCCATGCTGGGGAAGCATTTGTGACCTATTTGGGTTTCATCCTACATACCTGGGTTTAAAAGGCAAAAGATTTACACACTCTGAAGAGAAACCAGACTATTGACACCTGGGTTTATAACAAGGCAAAACAGAGAAGAGATACTTCACCAAGGGGGAGACAGAAACACTTTCATGATGAGTTCCATTAAGATGACTTGATTCTGTTTCAAGGCTCTTACTCAAAGCCAGTTTGTTAAACCTCTCTGTGCTTCGTCTCAAGAAATTATCATAAGTGAGCCAAGTGAGCCCTGTACCTAGTGGAAGTGCGAATGGTGTTTTAGATGGGAGAAATGCATCCTGGCTGAGGGAGTGACTCACTAATGCCAACCCATATCTGCAAAACAGGGAGCAGTCCAAGGAATGTTGTGGACCAGACCAACTTTTGGAAGCAAATGAGAATCAGTGGCGGACCAGTGTGTCTGAGGAGGTACAAAGTTCTATTCTTATCACAGTGTCACAAAGCCAAAGGCCCCCAATTTCCTCTAAAAGTACAAAGAATCCTTTTATGTTGATATGTAATGACCCATTAATCACTGAGCAAATATTTTATCAAGTCTCTTCCTTTCCAGAAGCTCTTCATTGGGTTACAATGGAAGGGAATTGCAAGAGTTGTAGGATAAAGTGCTAGATCTTAAAAACAGAGAATTCAAGACTTCCCCTGGTCCAAGAAGTTGAGCTTCAGACTTGTGTATTATTGTCTCTTTTAAAATTTTATTTGTGCATGTGAGCATTCCATGATGATGGAGCTTCTTCTGAGAAATTGCAACATGTTTTTTCCATACTTTAATGAATTTCAACCCCCTTGACCCCTTTTCCATTTCTCTCTCCTCCTGCTTATCCCCTTCTGTGTGACCAGAAATCTACCTTCTGGCTTTCTGTCCTTTCCCTTTTGTCTTAATTTTTATTAATTTATGTATATTTTAGTTTCTCATATAAGATAAAAGGCAATATTGAACTTTCTGAGTCTAGCTAATTTCACTCACCATCATGGTTTCTAGTTCCACCCATTTTTCTGCAAATGACATGATTTCATCCTTCTTTATGGCTGAGTAATATTCCAGTGGGTATATATGCAACATTTTCTTGGCCTATTTATCTCTTGACGGGCAGCTTGGCTGTTTCCACAACTTGGCTATTGAGTTGTGCTGCTGGATGTCTGCATCACTGTACTAACCCGCCCATCATTGTTTTGTACATATGCCCAAGAATATGGAGTAGCTGGGACTTTTATACAAGAACTGAGTGCTGACAAACTGAGCAGAAAAGAGCTGTATCTGAGGTCGCTCAGATGAGTGAGGAGTAGAGACAAAAGGAAGGTCGCCTGACTCATAATGCTTTGGTTTTTCTCGCTCTCATCCTCACTCGTTTGCTTTGAGCCAGGTCTCGTAATTCACCCATGTTGTTGAATTGAGGCAAAAAACAACCTCTGCCATTGACCAATCACAATTTAATCAAGATCAGAAAATAAAAACCAGTTTCCGTTTTATTTTTCCTGCGCTCACCAGATGGCTCTGGTAAGCGCCACGGCGGTGTGACTTCCGCTTGTCTCGCCCTCACAGCACCCTGTATATGTGCTCTCTCTTCACGGGAAGGTGAAATGTTGTCACCGAACCCCAGAAAACACCTCAGGTGACAAAAGATAGAACTCACGCTCTAGACTCCTGCCCATCCCTGCCCATGAGAGACCATGACAGTTAGCGACACAGAGGAAAAGCAGAGCGGAAGAAAGAACACCAGGCATGTTCCAGCAGACGCGCACAATGTGGGTACAGAGCTTCCCAAGGAAGGCAAGAGCGGATGAGGGAAAGGCAGCCATGCAGATGGGTGCACGGAGGCAAGGAGAGAAAGCTGTCAGGGTTCGGCGGACAGACACACAGGCGAGGAAGGCAGAGCGACGCCCAGGTGGGAGAGCAGGTGTGGGGAGAGGGCAGGGTGAGCACACTCCGGGGCCAGACAAGCAGGTGCTGATGATATGACTGATAAAGGAGAAATTTGCTGTATTAGATAATCAGGTAATTTCCATTTTGTACGTACAGTCACTACAAAAATGCAGAGACAGATAGTTTTCTCAGCAAGGATCAATCAGTCTGGGCTTGTCCTTTCTCCGGGGAGAATGTTCCACAATCCAACGTGTTGAAATCAATCTGGGGAAAGCGGAACAAATTAGGTAGAGAACAGTGCCACCTGCTGGCAAAAACTTCACAATGCTTCTAGTTTTCTTTCAAAGCGCCAGCGGGTGTGGATTTTGGTTTTGCTTTTCTGTTTTTGTCTTGAGACAGGATCTCTCTATGCAGCCCAGGCTGGCTTCAAACTCATGATCCTCCTGCCTTGGCCTCCAGGCCGTTGGGATTATAGGCACGCACCACTATACCAGGCTGGAATTTTTTCCCATCTTTCATTTTTTTTTTTTTAATTATTGCATGTTTGGGGTTCATAACGATCACATTCCTCACTGGGAGCTGGTGCATGCACATAGCACATCTCAATTCCTCTCCCCCTCCTACCTTCTTGATCCTCTTCTCATTTGCCAAAGATCAATATCCCCATTCCTATGATCTATTTTGTTCTTTATATTTTAGGTTTTGCATATAAGAGTAACCGTGTGATATTTAAGCTCGTATGTCTGATTTATTTCACTTGACATTATGGTCTCAAGGTACAGCCATTTTCCTATAGACAACTCAAGTTTATCCTTCTCTATGGAAGAGTAGTACTCGTTGTGTATAAATACCACGTTTTCTTCATTCATCTGTAGATGAACATGTAGGCCACTTCCAAGATTTGGTATTTTGAGTTGTGCTGCTGTAAACATGTAACACTATAACATGATGTCTTTAACTGTTTGGGAAGGTATGTGGAAAGGGGATTGCTGGGTTTACACTCCCACCAACAATGTAGAAGGGTTTCTTTTCCCCACAGCCTCACCAGCATTTGTTATGATTTGATTTCTTGATGATGGCCATTCTTTCTGGAGAAATATGGAATCTCAATGTTGTTTTAATTTGTATTTCTCTAATGACTAGAGATGTCAAACTTTTTTCACGTGTTTAGTGGTCCTTTGTACTTTTTATGTGAAGTGTCTGTTCATTTCACCTACCCATTTTGGGTGGGGATTTTATTTTGGCAGAAGGTCTAATTTTTTTGAGTTCTTTGCACATTTTCGATATTAGTCCCCTGTCCAAGGAAAAGCAGAATTTTCCCCATTCTGTAGGATATCTCTTCACTCCATTGGTAGTTTCCTTCACTGTGCAGAAGGAGATTTTTAATTTGATATAATCCCATTTACTGATTCTTGGTACTATGTCTTGTGCAGTTGGGGTTCTGTTCAAAAAGTCTTCGTGTAGCCTATGTCCTCAAGAGTTCTCTTGTTTATCTTCCAGCGTGGTAAGTGTTTCTGTTATAGCATTTAGAGCTTTGATCCATCTTTGTTTAAGTTTAGTACATGGTGAGACATATGGCTCTAGGCTCAATCTGCATATGGATAGCCAGTTTTCCCAACAGCATTTATGAAAGAAGTATCTTCCCTCCAGTGTGTGCTTCCGGCCCCTTGTCAGAGATCAGACAGCTGACTCACGGGGGGCTGTAACTGGGGTTGTAACTCCTCTGCCTATCCCATTAGTCCGTGTACCACTTATCGTACCACATCATGGTGTGTTTTTAACCACCGTACCTTTGTAATATAGCTGAAAATCCGAGATTGCAGTACCTCCTCTTGGTGCCCTGCAATGATTCTGCTGTTCTGAATCTCTTCTGGTTCCACATGAATTTTTGAGTGCCTTTTTCTAGTCCTGTCAGGAATGCCATTGGTAGTTTGACTGGAATTATGTTAAATGTATATATCCATTTTAGAAGCAGGGCCCTTTTGTCTCAATGGCTCTGCCTACCCAGGAACAGGAGCTATCTTTCCAGTTTCTTTTTAAAAATTTTTATTTTAAAGAAAAAGTGACAAAAACAAAATTACAAAATGAGATAATAGGAGGGTAGCAATGGTTAATACATTGTGTATTGTTATCTTTAAATTAGTTCCTCAGAGTATGAGATATCAGCATTTAATTGTCCAAACAATATTAGCACAAACTATCCTTCTGTTTTCTGATATCCTCTTTGATTTCCTTTATCAGACTGCTCGTTTTTGTTGCAGGGAGCTTTCACTTCCCTTGTTTTTAATTTTTCTTTTCTTGCATAATTTCTGTGATTTCTTTTGCCATTGACCTCTAGTTTCCTTGTGCTATGATTTGATAATGTACATGTGATAATTTAAATCCCTTTGTACTTACTTACATATGCTTCATTGGCCAGTATGGAGTCTATTATGGAGAAAGTTCCAAGTGCTGCTGAAGAATGTGTATTTTGTAATTTGGTGGACTACTTTGTAGATGTTTATTAAGTCAATTTTCTCAAAGAATTGTTTCAACTCTGATATTTCTTTGTTTATTGTTTCATCTGGTTGATTTATTTATGACAGTAGGGTACTGAGAACCCCTACTATAAGTGTATTGATGTTTATCTGATCTTTTATGTCTAGTAATGTTTGTTTTATGAAATTGGCCACATTGGTGTTTGGTAGGTATATGTTTAGAACTGTTATCTCTTCCTGTTGAATTTTTTCCTTAAACAAAAGTACTGACTTTTGTTCCCCTTCTGATCAGTTTTGGTTTTAAGTCCACTTTGTCTGAAAGTAGGATAGCTACTGCGAGTTGTCTTCAGGTTTTCATTGCATGCAATATTATTTTCTGTTCTTTAATTTTTAGTCTGTGAATTTCTTCTTTGTGTTCAATGTATTTCTTGTTCATAGTATACTGTTGGGTTTTGTTTTTGATCCATTCTGCCAACCTGTGTGTTTTAATTAGGGAATCGAGACCATTCATAAATGACAGTTATTACTGAAAAGTATTGACTTATTACTGTCACTGCATTGTCTTCCTGCTGATGCTTTGCTTTCTTCCCTTTTTATTTTACTACTCACCTGCCTAGTGTACTCATTCTATTCAACATGTTTGCATTGTTAGTTTTATTGTCTCTTTCTAGAATATGCTTCAGAATTTTTGGAAGTGCTGATTTGGTGGTCATGAATTTCTTTCAGAGCTCTTTATCAAGAAAATATCTTATATTGCCATCAATTCTGAAAGCTATTTTGCTGGATACATCACCCTGGGTTGGACATTGTTTCGTTTTAGGGCTCAAAACGCTTCACTCCAAGTGCTCCTGGCCTTTAAGATTTGTGCTGAGAAGTCGGCTATAATTCTAACAACTTTACCTTTATAAGTGATTCATTGCTTTTCTGTAATAGCCTTTAAAATTCAGTCCTTGTGTTGGACTTTTGAAATTTTAAATATGATGTGTTGTGGAGAGATTCTTTTCTGATCATAGACACTTGGAGTTCTACATGACTCACTTATCCTATATTTTAAATTATTTTCCCATATTTGGAAAGTTTTCTGCTATTGTTTCTGTTAAGACTTTCCATGCTATTTGTATTGTCCTCTGATTTTTTTACTAATTCCAGTTGATCTCAGATGGCAGTATCTAGCAGCTGTTGGATCAATTTTTCATGTTCTCTTGTTATTTTTAAAGATATCTCTGAATAGTTGGTCTCAGACAGCAGCCCTACCTTCTAGTTCTGATGCTCTGTCTTCACGTTAGTCTCTTCTGCTGTTAATAGTTTCAACAGAATTTTTAATTTCCTGAATTTCTATTTGATACCTTTTCATGGACCCTTAATTCTTTGCTAAGATGATAATTCATGTTTTGCATGATTTTGTTTATCAGTGTCTTCTGTAAACTCACTGATCATGCTGTACATTAAGTCCATTATCTGTTTAGTTATATCTTCCTTATCTTTCTGATTACCTTCTTCATCTGGGTTTTTTTAATCTCTTCAGTCTTCCTTTTAAATAATTTGGCTGTGTGGATTTTGATTTCTCTCCATTAATTCCCACAAATCAGCTTTTGGGAGTTAAGTGTTTTGGAGGCATTTTGTCATCTTGTCTTCTCATGTTTCTATCGTGGTTTTGTTGTTGTTGTTTGGTGCTAAGGTTTTCAGGTTGATTATAGTGGAAGACTTTGTTGTTAGTATAGTGGCCGCTGTAGTTAGTATCTGTTTTTCTACTAACATGTGACGTGTTCTGGCCATGACTAACAGTAGGCCTTTTCTTCTTTCCCCAAACCCAACCACCTCCACTTATTTGGGAGGATAGACTCCAGATAATGTGTGTTATGACTTGGCAAAGTTTTTGCCTGCATTTTGTTTGTGTTCAGAGGCTTTGCCTGAGACTAAGATAATAGAACAGTGTTTGGCCCAGCAAGCAGTTCTCTGGGAATGAGCTTCAGTATTGTTAATGACACAAAGGCAATCCAGATATTGGCATATACAGAAATCCAATTAATAGCAACAACTATGCCATGTTGGCGGTAGCACTGAAAACAGCAACAGAAATAGTATCAAAAACAAACTGGATATTGATATACCCTAAGAGCCAGAAAAATATCTCCCTTAACACAGTATAAACACTAAAACAAATCAAATATTTGCATATAGTAAATATCTACTAAGTGAAACTACACCTCTAAGCAACAGTACAGTATGCAACAGTGTTAGGGTTTGTGTTTAGATGTTCTTCCCAAGCCTCATGCAGTCATGGAGAGCAAGCTTTTCAGAGGTGGCTGAATCTAGAGTTTGTGATTGATTCATGGTCCAATGCTGGGATTAAGAGTATGAGTGCTATGCCCACCCTAGGGCAGGTGGCCTGCATACAACATAAGGGACAGAAAGAAGCTCATTCCTTCCTTCCCTTGCTTGCCTTTACTGTCTTCTGCCATCATGAACTGTTGTCCTGTGCCATGTGCCACCCTGCCTAGTAGCCAGCCAGTTATGGATCAGTCCATAACTGTGTGCTAAATACACCTTTCCGTAACTTCTATAAACTGTCCATAACTTCCATAAACTGTGTGCTAAATAAACCTTTCCTCCTATAACTTTGGATGTCAGATATTTTGGCTCAGCGATGAGAAAAGTAACTAAGACACAATTGGTACCAGAGAAATGAGGCCATTGCTATGACTATACCTGACCACATGGCTCAGGAGCCTTTGGGAATGCTTGTGGTAAGAGTTTGGAAGAGTTCAATGATCCCAGCTGAAAGAGTAGCCCTGGAATACCCTGGCTGTGCTGTATTGGAGATTTTAGCTAGAGCTGGGAAGACCAGAAAGCTGATAAGACTAGGCCCAGAGGTTTCTTCTGGGAAGAAAGACTGTACTGGCTGCCCAACTCCAGATAATGTATGTCATGACTCCACAGAAAGTGTGCCTGCATTCTGCTTGTGTTCAGAGACTTTGCTGGAGACTGAGATAAAGGGTGACAGATTAATTAAACTGGCAAAAGAAACTTCAAGGCAGTTGAATATTGATTGGTGGCATGGCTGCTGTTGGGAGCTTTTAGCCAGGGCTATCTTGAAAATCAAAATCAAACAGCCCAAAAGAATGATTTAAAATGTTTTATGTTTGGCCAGAAAGGAAGTGCCAGTAAAGTGATGGACTGCAAAGATAAAGCAGAGGAGATCTTGATTGCTGAGAAAGAACAGAACAGAGAAGATAGCTTGAGGGCATCACAAGAAGCAGCAGGACTCCAGCCTTTTCAGACTCAAAATTCCAAAAATGAAAGACTTTGCTTTGAGAAGAAAGCCTCAGACCACCATGCTCCAGAATGGCAGAGAGTCAGAGAGTTTTTTCCTTGAAATTTAGTTCGAGTGCTCAGTGATTTTGGCACTTGACCACCACAGCCAGGCGAGAGGGAAATCTGGTTACTGCTCCAACAGAACTTGTCATCAGCCACATGGTGCTGGTTTTAGGTGCATGCAGAATGGAAGTGTTGTGGAGTCAGGAAGGCTTCCATCCAGATTTCAGAAGAAGGCCTGGGGGGGTCAGCAGTGTGCCCCTGAGAGAAATGTGTGAAGCTGAGTGTAAAGTTGAAGGCACAGTGTAGATCCCAGAAGATTGGAGAAGGCAGGAATGTGGATCATCTGAGGAAAACTGCAAAGAGGTAGCAGAGAAGGCCCAAGAAAGAAGCCACGGGAGCTACAACTACCAGAAGTGCTACATAGCCAGAGCTACCCAAGCCCTTTGGAGTTCACATCTTGCCACTTATTGCTTCAGATGCTGTGCATGGAACTACAGAACTTAATGTTTGCCCTGCGGGACTTTGGACTTGCTTTGGTCCTATTCTTTTATATCCTCTTGTTTGTAATTTTTGGAATGGAATTATCTCTCTTGTGCCATTGAATGCTGGAAATGTTAAGCTTTCTTTTCATTTGTACAAGTGCTCTCAGTTAAGAGTTTGCCTTTAATCTCAGAGGAGACTTGGGACTTGGACTTTTCAGCAATGCTGAAACAGTTAGGACTTTCTAACCTTTTGTGTAAAGGAATATAAATGAGTCTTTGAGAAGTCAGGGGCAGAATGTTGTAGTTTGTTTCTAGATGTTCCTCCAGGACATCATGCACTTACATGGGGGTGGAGTTTTTAAAGGTTGCTGAATTTAGTTTGATTCATGGTCCAATGCTGGGGTTAAGGGTGTGAGTGCTTACCCATCCTAGGTGGGTAGCTTGCATACAATAAAAGGGACAGAGAAAGACTTGTTCACACACACACACACACACACACACACACACACACACACACGTTGACTTTACTGTCTTCCATTACCATGAACAATTGCCCCTATGCCATGTACCACCCTGCCTTGTAGCTATATTGGGAGCTGATCAGGCTCCAGATCTTAGCAATGAAATTACAGAAAAGGATTAAATAAAGACAGGGAAAATATTGTTTGTAGAGAGTCCAGGAATTGCAGAGCTCTCTCGGAGCAAAAACAAAGACTTCAGTTGATTGCCTGTATTTATTAGGTGCTTAACAACTTGGGGGGCATGTGGGAAGTACAGGGCACATCTGAGGCAAATGAAAATGAGCAGACCTTCTGAAACAAAGGATGAAAGACATTCTAAGCAGTAGATCTTGCTAGTTGAGAGAACCATCTTATCTCTTAGGTTGGCAATTATTGCTCTGCTACCTCAGTTATGGTGTTATCTTGTCTTCACAGCACTATGGTCAGCAGTTTAACCCTGACATAGCCCAGTCCCCAGTACGGCTAGCCTCTACAAACTGTGAGCTAAATAAAACTTTCCTCCTTTAAGTGTAGGGTATTTTGTTTCAACATTGATAGGAAAGCAATTAAAACAGTAATAGCATAGAATTAAACATTGATAGGAAAGCAATTAAAACAGTAATAGTATAGAATTAATTATCTAAAGATTCATAACGCTTACTGGTTATACTAGCCAGGATAAAACAGGTGGGAAATCAGAGAATGATAAAAGCAGAATTTGAAAAATTAATCAATGGAGATGAGAAAGAGAAGAAAATTGAGATAAAAAATTCTATTGAGGAGTAAAAGCAAACTAGTAGTTTTAGATGAAAGTAATAGAAAAGGATAAAAAAGAAAAATAATTACAAAGAAGAGAATTAAAGGGGAAAAGCAGGAAAAAAAAAAAGGAGAAGGACCCTAAAACCTCAAAAAGTAATGATGGAAAAAGAAAGAAAAAAAAACTTGAATAAAAAGTTCTTTTCCTCTTTTTTTAAGTAATTGTTTTCTTGCCAGGATTAACACTTCGTGTTAATTTTTCCCATGAATAGTATCATATTCCTGCTCACAGTTTGTTTCTAAATGCTCACACATATTTGCTATTCCATCAGTTCCACTCTTCCATGGAGTCTTCCCTTCTGGAGCTTTCCTCTGCCTACTACAGTTGGAGCCAGTTGCTCTTGGGCCATCGCAATACTTGCCACCCTAAATCCCTCTGGACCACCTTTCCATGGTTTTCCCCTGAGCCATGAATCTCCTTAAAGGATACATTTGAGTAGCTTCTGAAAAAAACAGGGTCATGAGAAGTGATTTATTGAGACTTTATAAGAATGGCTTCCTTCTACCATCATATGTGACTGATAATTTCCTAAGCAAGCAATTATACCTTGAAAACAGTCTTGCTAGGACTTTGAAGGATTTACATAATTCCCTTACATCCACGACAGTGTGTCTAATGGTTTTGTTTTCTGTTCCTTTGAAAATGATCTCTGTCCTTCTCTGGGTACATTTGGCACTTCCACTCCCATGTTTTGAACTCAATCTAATTTTTTTGGTTCAGATATTTTACAGTTAATTTTGCTGAGCGCTTGGTGAGTCTTTTTGATCTGAAGATCCATGCTGTTCAATTCTACAAATTTTCTTGTATTCTGCTTTTATTAATTTTCTCCCTACATTTTCCTTGCACTTTTTTCCTCAAATTCCCATGGATAGGGCGTTGGATTTCTTATTTTAATATCTTTTCAGTTTCTTTCTCTTCCTTGCCATTTCTTTCTCTTACTGTACATTGTCTGGTACTGTTCTATCTTTAATTTTCTAGCTTATCCCCTTACTTTGGCTACCATATACATTTATTATTTCCATGGGCTATCTTTCTCCAGTTCCTCTTTTAATAGCATGTTAGTTGTGCTTTCTGGATCATTGTTCTCTGCCCTTTATTTAAGGATAATGATACAATTTTTTCAGATGCCTTCTTTGGAGTTCGGTGTTAGGCATGTTAAATTTAGGATTTTACTTTAGGGTCACTGGGCAGCGAGAGCTATTTCCCTAAGGCATTCCTAAATGTTAGCATTTTAGTCTTTCCCTTTGGCCATTAGCATTTCTGGTGACGGTAGCACCAGTTGTCCTTCCTGGGCCAGCGCAGGAAAAGCGGTTTAGAAGATTTCACTACTGCAGTAGGAAGACGCACGTCTAATCCTGTCGTCTGTCCTGCTCTCTTGTTCCTGGTTTTCCCTATCCGGGAGCCTAGTTCTGTCTTAATAAAAAGAAAAACTTCCTGTCTCCTCCTGTAAGGTAGAGATGGGAATCAGGAGGCGCAGGGGTGAGAATGGGGTTTGTTTCTAAACAAATCTTTGATCAGTTCTTCAATTTTTGTCCAGAGCATCACCCTGCCTTCTTGGCACCTTGGTGTCTAACTATGAGATTTTCATGGGTCATACAACACACATGCTCACTATTGTCTGCATCCCCATATCTATGATTGAATTATAGCCTTTTTCACTCGGCTAAATCAATCACCCCCACATTTTTATTTGCCTCTATATTCAATCTGTCTATAAAACCTCAGCTCCATGGCTAAGCACTTTCTCCCTTTGTCTGTGTTCTTGTTGGGTTATATTTCTATGCTAGTTCTGTCTCCATCTCCTTTCCCATGTCTATTGTCATGTTACAGACAGCTCAGCAATAAAGGAGTAATACATGTATCCACCTACCTGGTAACCAGAACACTTTCCTAAAATGCAATCTGGTTATGTCCTCTTACTGATTAGAACCTTTCAGTGGCTTGACATTCAATTAGCCAACATCCCTCTCCCTGCCTACCCCTCTGGTGTCATCTTAAACTATTCCTTTTTAAAATCTTCTAGAATTTTAGTGCTGGAAGTGGCCTTAAAGATCAGCCAATCCAGTTGTTTCTAAGCTCTGTCCCTTGGAGACTCAGGGATGCTATGGAGGTGGCAGCTGGGTGCTGACAGGGTGTGAGAAATGGGTACAGAAGTAACAGACAGGCTCTGACCTTTTTTTCCAGATTAGTCTAAAAGCATCATGACTGCTAGTTTTATAAAATGAATTTCTATGTAAGAGTAAGTTTAGAAAAACAAGTTCTTCAGTGAAAGAAGGAGATGACGAGGAGGAAGATGGGAAGAAGGAGGAGGAGGAAAGAAAACTGTCAATTCCCATCACTTGTTTTAAAGTTGGTGAGAAGACGCCCACCCTCATGGTCAATAGGGGCATAGCCAGGTCCAAATCCAGCATGTCTTTTGTTCTGAGCTGCTGCCTACAACAGCATCAAACAGATGGAAATGGGAACCTGGGCATGGATGAAAGTAGATGAGGCCCATTTCTCCCTCTGTGCTTCCATGGGAGAACATGCATCTATCACCTGTCACACCAGTGAAGATTCAAATGTTCCAAAACACAGCCATGGGCATAGCAGACCAAAGCTCCTGCCTTGAGAGCTACATTATAGAGTTTCTGGAGAAGGTTGTGGGCACTAGTACATAGCTGAAAGATATCATTTCATACAGAATTCTGAAGCACAGGAAAAAATAAAAGAAAATCAGAACAAGAGTAGAGGGAGGGACAGCAGGAGAGAAAGGGTCACTTCCTTTAGGTGGGGGAAGATTTGGTGACAGAGACAGAGACTGATGCCCACAGCAGCCTGAGAAAGCAGCCTTCCAGGCAGAGCAAGCTGAACTATGGGGAAACCTGGGACGGGGTGTGAGTCCAGCCTGGTTGAAAAGCAGAAATACAGCTTCAGTGATGACACTGAGAGAGTGGCAGAAAACAGGATGACATTGGTAGCCAGGGTCAGTTCACAGAAGTCCTGTGGCGTAATGAGCTTGAGGTTTCTTCCAGGTGTCATGGGGGTTTTCTTCTAAAAGTTCGGGAATTTTATCTGCCAACAAAAAGCAGTTCAATAACAACTTGAGTGTTGAGATCATCCTCAATACTCCCCATCCATAGATTCCCACTTTCCCATTGGTAAGGATTCTAGAAACCACCACAGTAGAACTTTTAAATGATTCAGATTATTTGTGCATAGGCTTGCCTCTCCAATTTTGATATGGCAAGCGAGTTCAAGGAGACAGGCACTCACAAGAAAACTGAAAAAAGGCAGGAGCAAACAAAGCTTTATTGAGCTGGCTGACCGACAGTCTCTAACCAGGAGCTGGAGATGTCTGCACTGATCTGGGTGTCACCTCTGGTTTAGGTACATTTTTAGATTTCCACAGTAACCATTACCTCATTTTGGGGATCTTATAATGTCACACAATTATCACACAATTTACTTCTCCTAGAAGCTATTGGATAGCCGGATTCCAGTGACCGTTGCAGTTTAACTTTTGGTCTACTTCCCAATCTGTCCGGTTTGTTCTGTTCCCATTTTATGACTCTGCTCTTCTTTAAGTGGGTTGATAACTAACCAAGAGGAGGGGGAGAAGAGTGGGGTCGACTACAGCTTAAGTGAGCATCAGTGACTTCTCTCAGTATGTAGTTAAAAAAGGAAATGGAGTCTCTCTTGCCCTATTATTTTGACAGATGGAAAGAGGCATTTTTTCATTGCCTGAAATTCTAAGATGCTTAATAAACCTTGACTTATTGAATAAATGAAAATCTCCCTAATCCAGGGGAAAAAACTGCATTACCGTTGCTAATAGTAAAAAGTATATCCCATCCTAAGTCCTCATCATCACACTAGAATGCTTTCTGCAGGACAGACCCGATCCTAACTGAATTTGGAAAACTACACATAGGTAAAAACAACATATTACTGAACAATCATGTTGACTAAACAAAGAATTCATCACATTAATTATTGGTATATTTTCTTTTGGAAGTTGACAAAAACTCCCTCTTTGACTGAACTTGAGTCAAGCTCTGCCTGGCTTCAGATGTGGCCTGCTAGTCCAGGTTGTACAAGAAGCTCTACTAAGCCAGTTTATCAAGAACCACCTCCTTGACCTCTAATCAAGCTCCTCCTCACCACTTTTGATATCTAATCAATTTCTTCTTCCTTCCTGGTGTCATCATACCTGGCCAAAGTCGCTCTTGGTAACTTTCCATGCACTTTTTCACTCTACTTATTCATAGGTTATAAATCTCCACTCGTTGACTTCAGTCTCTGTCCCTGTTATAGTAGTTTTCAATAAAATCTGCCTTGCCATGTCTAACAAGTGTCTGGTGATTAATTTCTGTTTTACAAAGCTCAGTAACCTTCACAGAATGATTAACAGCATAGTTTTAAAGCAGAACAGACCCAAAGCCCAAGGTATAATAAATTTTTTTTGTTTTATCATTTTGTTTTGTTTAAAAAGAACTGTGCACCTTATAAGAAATTGGATGCTTCAGTTATTGAAAATTGTTGTTTTTGAAATAAAAATAGGCATGACCATATTAAAAATAAATAAAGAATAATTTATTGTGTTATATACCAAGACCTACCACAGTGCTGCAGTAATTAAGCCAGTGGAGAATTCATGGGAAGATGATAAACAGGCCAACAGAAGAGAACAGAGATGTAGAAGCAGATACCCACACATATCACTAGCTGATCTGTGACCAAACCTCTGTAGCTTATTGGAGAACAGACAGACTTTTAATAAGTCATTCTGAGTAAAAGAGGCCCCACTGGGGAAATCAAAGAGTCATGATTCTTTTCCTTGTTCCATATTTTTAAAAATCAATTCCTAAGTGAATTGCAGATTAAAAGTAGAAAATAAAACCATAATTGTTCTGGAAGAAATCATAGTGGATTATCTTCATGACTTTGGCAAAGTAAAAGATGCATAAAAGGAAGATGCAAGAAAGAAATTATTTTACCAAAAAAAAAGAAGAACTTTTTTCCCCTTTTTGAACATTAAGTTTTGTTTTAAAAGATACCATCATAGAATTAACAGAATAAGATGTATAGAACATATAAAATAAAATATCAAATCTACATTGGGAAAAGATATTTATAATGCATATATCTGTTTTTTTTAAAAGTAGCTAAAGATTTTCAATGAGCAAACAAGAAAGTCAGACAATTCAACAGAAACAAAAACTGAATTTGAAATTCTTGCAACAAGAATTTCACAAAACAGAAAGTGGCCATTAAATATATCAAATATAAATAGAAATATATCTCTATTTCTCTGAGATATACAAGTTAAAACTACAATATGACAGTACGTACATCTGATGCACTAGAATATACAATGGAAACTCTCGTGTTCTAGTGAGAGGATAAAATAGCACAGCTTTGGAAACTGCTTGCCAGTTTCTATTCAAATTACGTGTGGACACCCTACACCCACCCAGACAGGCGGGGCCCACAATATTCCAATAGTCCCAAGTTGAAAAAAATCCACATGCCCTTTGCCATTAGACAGAATGAACTGTGATACACACATCCAAATGAGCATTACACAGGGCTTGTCAATGAGCCAATCTGGGCCACCACCTCTTTTGTAAATAAGGTTTTCATGGAACACAGCCACACTTACTCATTCACATGTTGTCTCCAGCTGCTTTTCACTTTAATGGTAGAGAAGCTGTCATAACTAGTAGTAAAATTAGGCTCCCTAAAGTTTAGAACACTATCTAGTCATTTGTAACAACACAAATGAATCTCATAAAACAAGGTGGTGAGAAAAGAATACTTAACATAAAATTTACAAACAATTACAACTAACCCATGATGTTAGTAGTGAGAAGAGGGGATAGTGTGATTTTATGAGACATGCAGACAGTTTCCATTTATGATGTCAACACTGGATAAACAATTGAGTTAAATTTGAAGATTCATTCTGCCATGTCAGATACCGACACTTACTGCAATGCCCCAGTAATTATTCAGCATAGAATTAATGTATAGTATTATATTTTTAAGTTTACTTTTAAAAACACATTTGTCACAGTGAGGCAATAAAATCACTTCTGCAGTTTACAAAAATTCAGAGCAGAGAAATTACGTAAAAGGACTGTAATTAAATATTAAGAATTCAGGTTTTCCAGAAATATTTTCATTTCTCTATATGATTTACTTATTTTTGCTGGTATTAGGGGTAATTAAACATATAAATCTATCATGAGAAAAAATAGTGCAGAAAGTTCTGTAATTCTTTGAGGCTTTTAAAATAACACAAATAAATTAAAGCCCAAGGCACTTGTGTTGTAATATAAAGAATAATGCAGCATCTAAAACCCCCTCAGCTGCCTTCATGGGAAACCTCCACAGGTCTATAATAACGCGACCTTTTTTTCCTGCAACAGAAATAGGGAGCTCATGAGTTGCATGCAAGACTTTATACACTCACACAAATGGATTTGGTATACTTTAGAAGGATAAATTTATGTGCAATTAAGCCTGGATATTTCCCAGGACTACAGCATTAAGGAAGTGGTCTAATGCCTTAGGTTAGCCTGGCAAATAATTTATATAAACCATCAGCAATAGAAAGAAAACATTTATCCCTCCAACTTTTTGTTACTTTCCTCCCTAGCTCATACTCATCCTTTTCTAACTATTCTTTTTTCTTTAACTTATTTTCTTATTGTTTTTCTGGGCCTCTCCCCTAGTTGTTCCACTGTGTCTGTGTTTGTGTTTTTACAGTATGGTTTTGTTTATTTACATAATGCTTTTCTTGAAAATAAATATTTTTCATGTCACATCATCGCATATGTCATGAATTGGAATTCAATCACTCATTCAAGAAGACAGAAATTAAAGCTTTGAAATGCTAATTCTCACCAATTAGAAATTTATCTTGTATCTTATAAAATGTATACTAAATAAAAATATTGTCTCCTAAATTGTGACACACTGACAACTGTAATATCACACAGTGGGCTTTTTTTTTTTTGCGGTACTGGGGATCGAACTCAGGACCCTGCGCTTGCTAGGCAAGCGCTTATTCCACTGAGCTATATCCCCAGCCCTGTAATATCACACAGTGATTGCCTTTTGTGACAAATAGAGTAGATAGAACATAGTGTGCCATTTTCAAAGTGCTTCTTTTTGATGCCTATAAAATATCAGACACCAAAGGAGAAGCCAGAGCAAAGATAAGTAGGCTACCGAAAGCTGTGGGGTAAGGATTGAGGATCAAGACCAACCAAGGGTGACTATGTCAAAACATCAGGAAATCAACAGATAAAGGACATCCTGTCCTCCCAAGATCCTCAGCCATGTGCAAAACCCAAGTCCGTGACCTACCCTGCATCCCACCTTATTAGCATTGTGGTTTCTGAACCCCATCCCACCCCATGGAGTTTGGATACAATGACACTTCTTCTAAAAGCCTTCTATGATCAAAAACTCACTCATCTTATGTTTGGGCCAAATCAGATACCCCACTACGCAATTAATCCTGTAAATCCCTAGCGATAGATTCAACTACAATCATAGGATTTTAAGAGACCTAGTACCTGCCCCTATTGGGGCTCTGAGCTCTTTTTACTGGGCCCACACCCACCTTGTGGAGTGTATTTTTGCTTCTTTGATTTTCAATAAATCTTACTTTCATTACTCCCACTGAGTATCCCACTGAATTCTTTGCTCAGAATATTAAGAACGTGGAAATAACTCTCAAGAGACTCTCCTTCCAGGAACGGTACTATAACAAATGTTTGATGTTATTTTTTTTAAGTGTAATAGTGCTATCATTTTACAAGTAAGGAAACTAAAATTTAAGAGGTTAAATAACTCCATGCCTGTATAAGGAGGTGGTTACAAAACAGAGTTCTAAGATAACGTTGATAGATTTGAATATCTGTCTCATTTATGATCTGTTTGGTCAGAATGAGTTACTTATTTTTTTGTGCTTCCTCTGTAAATCAGAAGACTGTCTTAATTCATTTTCTGTTGCCATAATGACATACCCAAAGTGGATTACTTTATAAAGAAAAGAGGTTATTTTTCCTCACAATTCTGGTGGTCCAAGCATGGTCCCATCATCTACTGCATTCTAGAGAAGGTCTCATAACTGAAGGCCTCATGGTGGTGGGAGCATTTGTAGAAGAGATCATAGGGAGACACAGGAAGCCATGAGACACAGTCCACACAGCCAAACTCACTTCATAACAACTCATTTTCATGGGAATTAATCCAGTCCTACAAGACTTGCTAACAGTAGTGACCATGGCTTAGCCGTTTTTCCACTAGGGCCAGTTCTGAACATGTCCATCACATTGGAGACCAAGTCCCCAGCACATGAACCCTTGGGGGACAAAATCAAACCATAGCAAAGATTAAGTACGTTAATGATGTGTGATTTCAATAAATGATAGTTTCTGTCAAGGTGACTTGAGCAGAGCCAGGTTTAGCACACAGTCTCTCTGACTCTAAGTGTAATGATTTCTTTGATTTCCTAACAAATGATAAGGAATCAGAGTTTGAATTCCTAAATTTCTAAGTAGTAGACATTATATCCTTTTTTTTTTGAGGTGACGGAAAAGCTCTAAAGAAGTCCATGTTATTAGACGAGGCTTCTCCCACCATCACACCCAGCTCTTAACACATCAATAGACTAATCCAGTATCTCACACCCATGAAAAGCCCCTCCTATTAGCACCTGGGGCTTTTGGGATATATAAATCATAATATCTTGCCCAATTGAGCAATCATCTGTTGCTACTTAGAAAAGAAATCTTCCTATAAAATGTTTCTTACTCTCTTACCTCCCCCCTCCCCCCAGTATTCTGATAATTCTTTGCATTCTTTTTTTTTTTTTCAATATCTGTCTATCTGACTGGCTCATAGAAACTGATCAGTAACTATTTGTTCTGTCTCATAAATGGATGTCATTTTACTCTTTTTAAGTAGAATCACCCCAAAGCAGAAAGTAGTTCTGTAACCTATGAATGTGAATGAGCTATTTTCATCTTCTTCCTAGAAAATGGAAACACGGAGAAGAGGAAAGTCTTGCCTGCTCCAGTCTCGCCCTAGCCTCTAGCACGGCAGCTGGCAGGCTCCCCTGTAAAGTTAGTACAGGTGGGGAAATCAGAGGGGGGAGGTGGTATCACCACTCCCTGAAGGATAAACAGAGTGGGTCATGCGGATCACTTGATGATAAGGTAAGTTCTTCAAAGGAATAAAAACTGCAATCCAGTAGGGTTGCTCTAATAATTTTACCAGGTAAATTATTCCCAGGTAAAATTCCCAGGTAAATGATCTCAGAGATTTCTCACTTAAGTGAAATTCCATTATAATTTCTGTGTTGCTTTGGCTTTTTATAGGTCGAGAAGTTTTGTAGGAGCTTGGTGTACTGTTGCCCAGAGGGAGTGAAGGTGACTTGAACAGAACAGAAAGAGGGATGCAAAGGTGCCTTGCCTGCACATTTGCTCCTCCAGTTGCCTCTGAGGTTCTTTTGATTTGATTTCATGTAGGAAAGCAGCATATTCTGAGCATCTAATCAGATATAGCTGAAGAATTGTAAGGCATTTGTTGTTTCCAGATGAGAAAGACACTTGAATCAGGTGGATCGGTTATAGAAACAGCCAAGGGACCCTTTATTATAAGGAAATGTGTGTGTGTGTGTGTGTGTGTGTGTGTGTGTGTGTGTGTGTGTGTTGGGGACCACTACGAAGGGGTTCTGAGCAGGATTTAATATTAACCAATTGGCTTTTCACATTTACTTGGGAGTTGTCCAAAGCTTACGTACCTTCTCTGCAGATGGGCAGCTGATTCATAGTAAATGAACCTCTATGAGTCATTGGTCACTGCTGAAGCCTGTATTGGCCTGTGATGCTGTGATGCCTCAAGGACAAGGTGACCACAGCTGAGGATGTCTGGCTCCTACTTCTATCAACTTCAAGGCAACTATGGCTTGTAGCGCTGCTGTGAAGGCCTTCCTGGAGGTAACATATAGCTCTCCTAAATTAACATAATACTTGGAGGAGTCCTTGAAAGAATTCCCAAGTCCTGCCCAGATTCCTGCTCAGATTCTTGCATTTTCTTCAGTATTCCCCCTCCCTTATTTGAAAAACCTAATAAAAACGGGTGACCCAGAAAAGTCTTTGGCTAATTCAGAGAATATAGAAGCTGGAAAGGAATTAGTCCCTCCTGGATGCCTTGAAATCATATGCCATTGTCTCATTTTTTATTCACGCCTTTGTCTGTCCACTCGCTTGGGAGATTGCGGGCCTGATCAGCCTGCAATAACCTAGGGTTATTTTAACCTGGTTTTCGATGTGTGTGTGTGTGTGTGTGTGCGTGTGTGTGTTTGTGTTCACAAAATAGATCCAACAAACTGGGCACAGACTGGGATATACAGATACTACTGTTCAAAATCTTGCCCTCCAAACTATCTTATTGAGGAGTTGGAAACTAATAATTAGTGAAGTCAGCTCTTTCCAAGAATGTATTAAAGTGCACCACCACAAAGACCTATTAAGAAAGGTCTGGAGTTTTATTCAGTCTGTGGCATCTCGGTTTCTGTCTTTGGCCATGAAGAGACAAATTTTAGGACAAGCGAGGCTGTGGAAAATGGGACAGAGTTTCAATACGCAATGGATTACAGCAGTGTCTCAGGGAGACAGCACAGCTTGGCACAGGGTATGGGGGTTTAGGGAGCTTGTCCAGAGGGACCAGAAGGAGTGGAAAAGTGGAACAAGGGAGTGTATGTGCTTGTACATACAATGCACTTTGTCCTAGGAGAGGAGCTGCGTAGGTCCAGGGCACACTGACTATGCTGCTTATGAGCAAGCAGCATAGCTGTTACAAATCATCAAACCTGGAACTTTTAGGCCTCACAAGCTCCCAGTGTCGCTGCGTGGGGGTATCATAATGTTTCTTCTTAATATGACAGTGCTGTGTGTTCATCATTTATTACTTGATCCTAGAGTATGCGATCCTAGAGAAACTTCTTGGAATTCTCTCTAGAGGCTCCTGCATAGCATAGTTTATGGAGGAAAAATAACTGTTCCAGACCCAAGTCTGGGCTTCAGGTGACGGTTGTGATGATATTGCCAAACGAGTCAATAGAGGGTTGGAGGGTGGTCAAGAAATGAAGCCAATCGACTTGCGTGATTTTGGAACTGTGGTTCCTTCCACTAGAGGAAATCTATCTTCTGTGACTGCAGCTTCCCTGTATTTAATGGTGGAACAGGTATTAACTGATACATGGTGCTTAGGATCTGAGTAATGTCATGTTTCTTTAAATTTCATGCTAAATTAGAATAAGATCAAACCCTCTCCCATCATACTGGCAAGAAATCCAGTGTTACACTCTTGTGACTACTCCACTGTTGGGTCTTCTAGAAATTCGGAGTCTATGAAATCCCTGAGGAGGTCTGCTAGACTCCTCCTCCAAGCAAGGAAGGGCCTGGACCTCCCTGTCCTGTACTCACATTCCCCTTAGTGCTATGAGCAGCTGCTACCCCACACCACGCCCCATCTTGGGTCAGGCCTTGCTTCCCCTTCCCTGTCCAGGACAGAGGAATGAGGAGGGAAACAATTGGAAGCAATGGCAGTTGCCCAATCTTCTCTTTGCCTTCAGCATCCTGGCTTTCAGCATAAGTAGTTAACTAATACAAGGAAAGAACACTAATAAGAAAGAATATAACTGAATTTCTTAGTTGCAGACCAGCAGAGGGTCCAACAGAGATCTATAGTGTGGGCCAGAAATATGTCATCATATAACTGAATTTTCAAATTACCATATTAAAAATAAGAAGCAGATAAAATTAAGCATAGTGATATTCTCTTTAGTGCATCTAAAATGTTATTTTAAAATATAAATAATATAAAAGTTATTGAGATGGCTTCTTGTCAGACAACTGAAATATGGTTTATATTCTATACTTTGTACACACATCACTTTGGACTAGCTTCATCCCATGTGCTCAGTGGCCACCTGTGACTAGCCATGACTGTTCTGCACATCTCAGCTGAAGATTTAAGCATCGGATGAAGACCTTGGACCAGCCATGGGACATGCAAAATATCTTCCAGATCAGACATTATTTCTTCCTGTTTTAAGAATATACTGTTTTTCTGCTTATACCTGTGTTCATTTAAAGAATGTCTTGATCGCATTGGTAATATATAGACATTTGGTGTCTGTCTGACTTCCTACTTTGGAATATTTATGTAGTAGCCACAAAAGGATAATGCTGAGCAACTAGATATCCCTGCTAAAATAATTAAATAAAGCTATTAGGTATGCATCCCATTATGTCTGTTTATTAGATAATCTAGCATGAATTAAGCTCACTTTCTTATTCAGGTTCCGCCATGGGCTTGTGGTATCCGAGGATGAACTTCCTGGCCTCAATTTCCCCATATATGCATAAATATACATTCATAATAAAAAGAATATACCTATATCAAAGGAAGTAAAAAATAAAATTATTCAACTATTATAAAAACACAAGTCATGTTAAGTCAGTTATCTGATCTCCCAGATTGCTACTTGAAAAAACATTTTCAGGTGATCCTTCCTTAAAATTTTTTCAGTGGCTATGTCTCTCATTGTTCAAAATGTGCCTGATGAAGTGCCTCCCAATATTAAACATATCAGTATGGCCACTAGAATTTTGCTTGCTCAACTGCTAACCAAATAGAGATGCATCAAGGTGTTTCAATATAAGCGCCAACTCAGGAGAAAACCCTCTCAAAATCCATTATGTTCTTTCCCCTTTTTATGTCCTTGAAGCAGCTTCTTTAGTTTTTAATTTAAAAAAAAAAAGGCCGTCAATTGAAAAGACAGCTTCTCTCCCTAGACATGGATAATTGTTTGACTTTTCATTATGAACCAGAAATACTTTACACTTTTGTCTTCACCTCCAGCAGATGACCTTGAGGGAAAGTGATTAATGTATCACTCTAAAATTACATCCTCCCACTCATATGAGTTTATGTATGTTGGAAGGGAATGAGGGGGCCTCCAGAGTCATATATTCTAGGGTTGGCCATTCAAAAGAAAAAAACATTCAGCGCATAAATTCTCTAAGTACAAATACTTGTCCTTGCCTTGTGTAGTCTGTTTTATGTGAAAGAGGAGAACTGAAGGATCCACAGTACAAAAAATTTCAGGTAACTCTGTGAGGCATGCAGTAAGATTATGTAAACAGACACAAAACAATGAAAGATGAAAATACGGTTCTGAGGCTATCAGTGCTTAAATTATGTCCCCTCAAATATGTTGAAGTCCTAAACCCCAAAATACCAGCCTCTGACCTTCCTTGAAAATAGGGTTGCTACTGATGCAGTTAGTGTAGACGAGGTCATTCCAGGGCAAGACAGGTCCTAACCCCGGTGTGACTGGTGCCCTCAGAAGAGAGCAAAGGACATGGACAGAGACAGGGGGAGGTGAAGAATTAAACTCAGAGACAAAAATTAAGGAAAAACAAGGAGCCAGAGAAGCTGCATAGAATGAGGTGCTTCACAGTAGAATCAATGTTCACCTTTGTTTCTAGCTGAATTCATTTAACCTGATGTCCTCCAAGCACGTCCACATTATTGTGTAAAGACAGGATTTCCTGCCTCGTAAAAGGCCTAATAATTACCCATCATGCTCACACTTTCTTTATCCATTCATCCATCCAACTCACAGAAGCAGACCACAGAAAGGTGGTTGCCAGGGACAGGGAGAGAAGGAATCTGGAAGCTGCCGTAGTTTCGCGGACTGAGGAGCTGCCAGGAGGTGCAGCACAATGTGCTGCCCATAGTTAATAGGTTCTATGCACTTTGAAATCTGAAAAGAGGCTGGATCTCACATTGTTCTTACCATTTAACAAAACAAACAACAAAACTGAGGGAGGAAGAAAATCCCTTTTAGGTAGCAGGACCAAAAAAGAGCTCCAGAAAACAGGCAGGTCAGCTGTACGTCTTTAGTTTGGTTTTAGTTATGCTTTTTTTTTTTTCATCCTGCTTTTATACATACTCTTTAACAACAGTTTCCCCTCACTATTGGTTTGTCCTCTCTGAAAAACTTGAAGTGCAGGATTCTGCTGTAGACAGCAAAGGGCAAAAATACAAATGCAAGGTGCAGACAAGGATGTTGAAAGACCACAGAGCAGCTGACATCTGGGTTACAAGTTACTGTCATCTCTGCTTGGCTTTGCTGTTTTTCTTTGAAGTTGGACTTATTTTTGTGTGTGGGGGTGTGGGAAGTCGCTTAGTATTCATTCTGGATTTCACCCAACACTAGCTTAGTATTTATTTTACAGCACATCAGTCAAACCATCACAACCCTAATTTAGCTGCTAAGAGATGTAAACTGAGCTCGAAAGCTGTTGTTCAGAGGGTGTTTTTTACACTGAGTTGGACAACATGTCAGAGTAGGGTGGCAAAACCGCAGTGGCACAGGTCATCTGTGCTGAAGAAAGACACATGGCTACTGACTGTACCCTGGGAAGTCAGACAATTCAGGGTCCAGCAGCAGTGGCACTGTGTCATCTGGGTGAGATGTCCTTTTTTAAACTATTGGAATAAGGACAACATTATGGGAATAAAATTATTTCTTTCCAGCTTACAAATTTGTACCCCTTAGTTTAAAAAAGTGGTTGGCAGGACCTATAAAGCATTATCTAGGAGAGGCGAAAACCCTTTTTACTGACAGTTTATGAAGCATCTTTAATCATAGGAAACACCTGTGGTAGCACCACCCTGAGGCCAAGGTTCTAAAATAATATACAGAGCTTCTAGAGAAAACGCATCCAAAACAGGGAAGTCACTTTTTCAAGAACCCCTTACCTTTGTGGTAGATGCCTACGCAGACTGTGTGGGATCCACAGGACGTACAGAACTGCTTTGGGGGAAAATTAAAATGTTTGGGAGCATTACGAAATACAAGTGGTCTGTATTTCACTCCCTTGAAACTGGTCCTGTGTGTGCACACACAGGCACACACACATGTATGCAAATGCTACCTTTTTAAGGGCAGAGTAAAGCACAGAAAAGCGAGGTTACCCATGATGGTCCAGCAGGCGGAGGGAAGGGCTGGCCTTACGCCAGTGCCCTATGCACAGCCCCTGGGCTGCCCTGCCTTGGTGCAGCAGCAGGCCTTCATGAGCCCCGAGCAGGGTGGTTTTTCAGCTCCCCTGCTTCTACCTCCGCTTCCTGCCTTGACATTCACATCCCCAGAGCACTGTCAGCGGGTACAGAACAGGCTCAAATTCAACCCTGCATAAAGGTTTTGATATTAAAAATTCCTTGACTGAAAAGGTCGACTACTACGCTGATACACAACGTTTACTTAACTATAGAAAGTAAATCTTGAGATCCTGGAATGCCTATCTTTTTAAATAGTCTATATTTAACACAACAGTGTTGGACTTTCCCTCTTGCTTTATGCTTGTCAAACTAACAACAACAACAAAAAAGAACCCCTAGTTAGAAAATTGTTTAAGAATTAAATGTTTTAAAACTTCAAATTTTAGGATGAATTTTATTTACAAAACAGTTTGATTCTCTTGCTTTACAAAAATTACGAAACATGACTCTTAAAAATAGAAATAACTTCTTTAGGCTCTTGTGAACTACTTATAAGCAACCAAGGGGCTAGAAATGAGGAGCTCTCTTCTCTTGGAGAACTGTAACATCACTGCCGTGCCTCTTCTTGTAACAGTAAGCAGCTCTCTGGCGCAAAGGTCTCATTAGGTCAGAGTCTGAAGCAGTAAGATCTTCTCGTTAATGCAGAACCTGTGCAGCACCACCATCAGATTCTCGCCACAGCGGGAGACCTGGCGCTCCATGGCCAGGCGGAAGTCCTCCTTCACACCTTTGGTGATGCCACGAGTGACCGTGTGGTGCCTGAGGTCAGCAACAGGGAAACAGACAGAGACCAGAAATGAGCAACAGTATTGCTGACCAGCGCTGCTTATGTAGGAATAAAGCCTGCATCATATCTAAGTACACATAAGTCAAAACTGTAACTCAAATTTAAAAAGAAAAGCTGCAACCAAACAACCACTCCCACCCATTCCTGCTCAGCAAGACTTAAAACCAGAAAGGCATCTTTACCACCCAGTACAACTTATTTGAAACACCTATGTTCAGGGAAATGCTGACGAATTCCTGAAGCTCTGACCTTATGCATCCCTACTGCTGGCTTGCACGCAGTGCTGTGATCTGTGGTAAGAAGGTTGCTCTCCCCACTGGTCACAGAGCACTGGCATCCAGCCAGCTCTACACACCGGAGCAGCAGCAGCAGGGAGGAAAAGATCCAGAGAGCATCAGTTCCTGCCAAGGCTCCCACAGCTGGGGCTCCCGAAGGGCTTCTGCATAGCTGCTAGGGGCCTGGGGCGTCTTTTTCTCCACGGCATCAGAACAGGGCAGCACCAGAGAGTGGGGCCCACCCAGACTCTCATCTGCTCAAAAAAGGCAGGGGCCTCAGGCATCCTCAGGCAAGAAGGGGCACAGGTGGGAGGGGGCAGGATCCTGAGAGGAATCAGTGGCCTCAAAGTCCCGGGAAGACAAGCTCTGTCCAGGAGCTCAGAGGGGCCTGTGTGTCTGTTGATGGGTCAGTGGAAGCACAAGTAATGTGGTGTTTCACTGTGCCCCAAATTGTATATGTCAGAAAAGGAAATCACAAGCAAAACCCCAGAAAACTGAAGACAACCAAATGAAGACAGGAAAGGAAAACCAGCAAAAATCAGTGGGCTCAGGAGGAGGAAAGTAGTTTTGGCTGCTATGGTAGTCCCATGACGGGGCGGGGGGGGGATATATTTAGACAGGCAAAACCCACAAACCCACTGTCACTCACTGCCCCCTGCTGCTGCCTAACGTCCTCAGGCAGGAAAACTCAACGTGGGTTTTCTGTACTGGGCAAAATAACCTCTTGAAATCACTAACATATTTGTTTTAAAACATCAGTTATAAGAAGTAAACAGGAGTCATAAGATTGCAGTACAACAGAAGAAAAAACATCAGGCTCTGTTAGACTGGTGAAGCTATTACAAAACACTCTACAATGGCCATGGACATTTTCAAGAACTACGTGGTGACACAGCAGGGCCATGGAGAAAATGCACAGTTCTGTGGGGACATCTCAGATCCATAGCTAGGACACAGCGGTGGTGAGGTGCAGGCACTGGGTCCCTGTGGGAGTGGATAGAAACCACGTTGTGCTGCCTTGAGATACTGCTCTTACAGGTCCTGGGGGGCAACCCCAACCTGGATCACGTGGAAGACACTGGCATCTGCAGGCACTGAGCTCACAGGCAAACTGTCCCCTTAATGCAATTGAAAATACGATGACTACCTCACCCTGTTGATCATGGTCTGGTGGTCTTGGTTCCATCCACCAAGGGCAGCACAACTCATTTTTATTTCCATTAGAACCTCTATTCCCAGTAAGTTTGGGTAAAGACAAGAGTTACAGTCATGCACCACATAACAATGCTTCACTCAACAAGGGACCACACTGTTCCCCTACGGCCTGGGTGTGTGGCGGGTCATACCACACCCACCAGGTTTGTGTGTGTGCACTCTACAATGTTCACACAAACAGCAATGAAATCACCCAATGACGTGTTTCCAGAAAATACCCTTGCGGGTAAGTAACGCAGGACTGTAGCTAACTTTTTCAGTTTAAAAACAGGATAAATCAGCTAATCAGCATGGCATTATTTTAGCTTATCAAACAATTTGGAAAGGCAAGGTCTGAAAACAGTACCAGTGGCTGGAGAAAACTGTGCTTATGCCCAGTTAGACCAACACAATACTGGTCCTTAACATTAAAATCCTTCTATAAAAGTTTATCTCAAGTAAACTTCAGCATCCTAAGTATTTACGATCAAAAGCCTTATTTTCTATCAAAAGAGAATCATAGGTTAGCACTTAATTGAATGTGCACTTAATTTATACAATTTTATAAAACTTTCATTTTTTTTTCCAGATCCATAATGATTTTTAAATTGAACACAAACACACTGGCAACTTATGGAAAAAAAATAAGAAATGTTACAATATTACAACCAGATGGTTTGCCAAGGAATGCAGAACAAATTAAAAAAAATAAATAAAGCATGAAAAAGGGCACTGAGGAACAAAGAGCTGAAACCATGGGCTGGAAAACATGTGGACAAACAGCACACTATGAGCAGGTGTTTCCACGTGGTACCTGTCAGCAGTCTGTATGCTGGGCTGAAGCACAGGTAAGAATTCCTGGTGCAGTAACCCCAGGGGAGGGCTAGAAGGCCTTTAAAAAACAGCAAACAGCAGCATTCAAACACCCACACCGGCTCACCCTGCACTGCAAAAACAACACTCCGGAGAAGATACACAAGACTGAAGCGGACTGTACAGAGACTTTAACTGTGACACGCCCTGCTGCGGTGTGTTCCAGGGAGACCGGGGAGGAACTAGCGAGCCCTCACTGCACAGGGTGGCTGTGGGGCGGGGCCAGACATAGATTCGTACTGAAAGCCACCAGGGAGGAAGAAGGCAATGAAGTGCACGGGACAGCAGCGGGCGGGGACATTTTCAAAGCCAGCCTCCTCGGCTCTGTGCTCTTCTCACGCCCACGCCAGTCCCAGAAACACACCTGGTGACTCCGGGTGACCCCTCTGACAGGACCAAAGCCCCAAGTGAGACGCCCTTCCAAGAGGACGAGAGGAGCTGGCAACGTTCTGGATAAAGAAAGGGAGTCTAAAGTTCAAACAAGTATTGAAAAAACTGCTGATGGAAACGGGGAGGGAAAGGGTCTGGGACTCGGGCCTTTGCGGAATTCTGTAACAGAGATTTTGTACGTTAGCTGTGACCATCTCATAGGACATCGTTGTTTTCCATTTCAGTCCAGTCTAACACAACTGAGATACTGCAAATATCGGCATAGAAACATTTCTCTGTTTTAATAAAAGAGCAACATGTCTATGTGACACATGAAGAGCTGATGCCTCCTTTTGGTCGGGCACTGGGTGCCCATGTTTGTACCATACCTGCTCGCAGCCAAGATGCCACAACTAGGACAGACTCACAACCTTACCCCAGGGAAGGAGCTGAACTCTGCTCACAACATCTGGCACTCAGCTGGAGGGACCACCCAAAAGGTCTGCAATGGCTTCAGAGAATGTGTTTGGAACCCAGAGGGAAAAGGAATATAGAGAGTTTTATTCAAGAGTCTAATTAGACCTCTGTTAGTAAAAGCTCTCAGTCTGGCGCAGTTTCCTTTTCCTGCAGTAGTTTAGCTATTCACTATCTGAAATGTAGGTTTCAAATTCACTTTGAGACTCAAGCAGGCAGGGCAGACTCAGGAAATTCCTGCAAGGTCAGATCAGCAGGTAACAATCCCTATTCCTGTGTCCCGACTGATGAAACTACAGGTTTTCCTAAGCGGCTTGTCACCTCAGCAAGTTTAAAGAAATTAAGGGTCAGATTAAACAAAGTAGGTGAGCCTGAAATTATCCTTCAAAAGTCTAGAAATGCAGATTGGGTACACCTTATACAGACAACCCCAATAACCCCTTCCTGGGATATTATCTGGGCATCACAGGGATTGTCTATATATACCCACGGCACTGTTCAGTTCACGAAAAACTGGGACAAGAAGAAAGGCTTAGTACGCTGAAGTCTGAGGTGCACTGGGGAGCTTCTGACCATCTATCCCCTCACACTGTCACAGCGAAGCCTCTCTAGGTAACGCGATGCTCCTGTGGTCTATTCCTCCATGGGGGGTGGGGGCGCTGGTTTCACTAGGGCTGACTCTCCAGTACAAGCATTTGTATGGTGACTGCTGATTAACTAAAAGGTATGCCTGCATAATCAGTTTCAAAACCTAGAAATCGTAACACAAAAGGGGTCCCTTGGGTTCCCATATCGAAAAGTAATCTTTATTCTCATACAACATAAGAATATTTTTCCCCAGAGCCTTGGTCCATAATCTCAGGAAAGGAAATGGGGAGGGGAGATGAGCCTGTCTGGTCCGTCTTGCTTAAGCAGCCTAATGTATGAGGGTCTCATGTTTTCAAAAAGGAGCATCTGTCCCTTACTTTAAATATTTAGGATATTTAATATCACTTATAAGATCAAGGGAAAAAACGATCTTTACATTTTTTTTAGAATGGATTCCACAAGACCCTGCTCTTGGTAGGACATAAAAAGAAGTGCACCAAATTACTGAGGTTTTAGCAATCCAGAATGATATACTTCTCTCCTTCAATATTTCTAAGACTCTACAAAGAAAAAGACATGATTTTTTGCTTTTAACAACTAGACATTCCTTTATTTCACAACTGAGGGAAAAAACAGTATGTTTTCGGTCTTAGCAAACCTTTCTTCCCTCTCAGGTTCCGTCTCGCGGTAACTCTGACACTGACTTACAGACACACTGAATGTGCAGGAAGCAAAGGTGGAAGTGTGGAAATAAAGCTGCACGTGGCACTTAGAGCAGAGAGGGGATATTATCCAAACCACAATGAGGATCGAGGAGAGAAGCAAGATTCATGAGCTATTTAAAAATCATAGATGGTGGCTGATTTGACATTGTCGTCTAGGTCGCCTGACATTTCAGCAGCACTCTGGGAGTGGTGGGGTCTGCCTGAGACCACGCACACCCACCATTCTTTCTTGGGGCAAATGTGTTCTCAGAGGCACTAGGCCCTGCTCTTGCACTTTGTGCTATGAGCAATGCAAACTGCTTAGAAGGGCTTCAAATATAATTTATAAATAAATGCTGTTTTCCTAATGGGCTTTCCTAACCCAGTGCAATTTTAAACATGGCTGCTCTTACCTGTAAGCACTTTCTAAGTCTAATCAGACATTTATAAGATCAGTGTGTAAATTTTGGAAAGGAAAAGATAGCAGAAAAGAAACTTCTGTCTAGTGAAAAAGTTTCACAAATAACAGAAATACTCCAATATAAACAGCATGTCTTTTCTCAGTTAGTTAAGGAAATAATTCTTTCCAAAAGTTGTCAGAGTCAAACTGACTCTCAAAAAGAGAGACCTGGTTTGGGTTCATGTCTATGAAGTTTTTGAAAGACACAGAAATTTACAAATAGTTCATAGAACAACACAAAAGAACTCAGGAGAGCAAAAGAGAGTCTGCTTACTTGATCAGCATTCCTTGATTGGGCAGTAATTCCAGATGGATCTTCCCACCTTCCTGAGTTCTCAAGTAGGCAAATTCCTCCAGCATATCAATGTCTACAGCCAGATTTAGGTTAACCACATGGAGAACAAGGTGCCCCGCGCACTCAGGTGTGGAAACGGACTCTTGGGAACTGCTAACCCGCCCATCATCATTCCACTGACAACTACAGCATGAGGATATGAACATGTTTGTCTGATTCCAAAACCTCTAATTCTTAGCCCAACCGAACTGCTATAAAGAGAACTCTGAGCTTCAGATGTGCAGGCTGATGGACATCAGAACAGTACGTTTTCCCTTGAGAGATAATTGCACACAGTCTACACGATCACGAGAGCAAATACTTTTTCTTAATGAGAAATCAAAGAGATGGTGGGAATGGAGAGGACTACTTTTAGTTACAGAACATCAATCATAAAAATAGAGTGTCTCTTCACACCTATGGGGCAAGTCTTTGCAGAAACTCCACAAGTGGAAGCTTCTGTGAATCCTGCAAATTTCAAGCAACGTATTGATATTCACATACACATTTTTCTTGTGCAAAGTTATATAACTTGCCATTTTTAACTAAAAATAACTATCTTATTAAAGATTTAACTTGAAAAAAATATCCCATTAAACAGTTTTAACTAAAAACTGTGTGACTTTCAGGCTAACAGTGCTATAGGCATTTGAAAAAAAAAAAGCATATATCTTACAACTGAAGGCTAAACAGAATGCACTAAGCAAGGTCTTTGCCAGTAAACTGTGAAACTAAGCACTACCTAGCACAGCAAGCATCTGCCAGGGAGGGCAGCACTGTGTGGCTGCTCCTGAGGAGCCGGCCTCGCTGTGGCCCGGTGTGCTAACAACTCATCCGGGGGACAGCAATGCCCCAGGAGAGGCCTCAGGGCATCTTATGATCGATGAGGGTCCCAGAACTGTTCTGTTCTATGGCTAAATCCACCACTCCGTGCAGTCATGAATTCGTGGGCTATTACTTCCGCCATCTTGGGTGCTTTCTGAGAAGTCTCTTAGGACTCTAACACCAACAGATACAGCCTCATTTTTAAATCACCATCCTCTCTCCCCCTCAGAGAGTAAAGAACAGTATTTCTGGCCAGAATGGTTCATTCAGGTTGGGATTCTTTAGGTATCATAGGTTCATCAATTCTAGTCAGTCAGGATCTGCTATGGTTAAACAAGAGAAAGGATACTTGTAACGTAATTGAAAAAGTTTTCATACTGGAAATTCCCTTGTTGGCCAATCTTACTGACAGCTTTCAAGAACAGATTCTCTCCTCGAGGCCACTCCTGCTGAAGCAATACGATCACATGCCCCAGTGCCATGTCGTCTCGGCTGTCTGTGAAAGCTCTCAGCTGTAAAACAAACATTACCAGGGGAAAGGGAAGCACAGGGAATCCCAACAAAACACACCAACTGTTGACTCCTAAAGAATGCTGCATATGCAAATGTGTGACCGTATGACAGACGTCATTGGAGTAAGAAGGTAACAAAGCACACAGAAAAGCTGCTGGGAAACATCAGAACTGCCTTCTAAAGCAGGGCCTAGTGAGAGCAGGCTGAGGTTGTCTGTGCTGTGAACATGTTCCCCAAGTACTCTGAGACAGGAGCTGCACAGGAGTGGTGAGCCTTGAGCTTTGGAATCTGAGAATCAGGGCTAGAGAAAGTTCAGTTACCCTATTAACACAGAAAAGGGTTTGGAGATTTTCTTGTAGGGGACAGCTGTGAGAGGACGGCTGTGAGTAGATGGTGGGTAAAAAACACTTGGGAGAGAAGGGGTGGAGAACATGGGGCTTGGGAGAAAGAAAGGCATGAGCAAGAGGGAAGCATGAGCTAGAAAAATGGCCAAAACACTGTGTCCTAAATGACCAACTACGAAGAAAATCATACTTGAACACTGTTTCTGCTGCCCCAGTTGGATGGGATGACAATGAGGTCTGGGACTGCTGCGCTGAGCAGAGACCCAATCCGCTCTTGCAACAATGAAAGCCTCTCTCCCACAGTGCTCTCTGTTCCACCTGCTTCAAGGACCCTGGTGTCCTTTCAACAGTGCAAGAACCTTCCCATCGCTGTCAGAGCTCTGCTGCTGTGATCCTGGTAACTGAGATACTTTCACCCATCCTGTCTTGAATACAAACTCTCCCTCTCCCTGTGAACCCAGCATTTATGTTCCCTTCTTCTACAGCTAAGACATTCTGACTTGCATGTTAATTTATAAAATATTTACTGCACACTACTCTATTTGCCTGTCTGCTTTTTCCTTTTATCAGTAAACTTTTTGAACATGAGGTTAGTTTCCTACTCTTCTTTGTCTAGTATTGTTAATAAATATTTTATTCATTCTTAGCCCATGTGTTTTTGCCATTACTATCAACGTGCTCTTTAAAGATACTAAATGCACAATCATCAAAGAGGTTTTCAATTCAAATCATTCCAAGTCATCAGCACAATAACGTAAATTAAGTGTTCATGCTGGTCCACTTTAGGCTTACCTTAAAGCAGGCTAACATCAAATGCAGGCAATATGGCATAATAGCTTTACTGGTACAGGGCAGGAGCTTCAGATCTGAACCTAACAAGTCCACAAAGTTACTTTACTGTTAATGAATGCTCATCAAAGAAAACATCTCTAACAAGTAAATGTTTAAAATGGTTTCTTTCTAAAATTAAAAGAATAAGCAACGATCACATAATTTCCAATAAAATTAAACCATAATCACACTTTGTGATGGTGAAATTGGTTTTAGATGGTCTCTATATTTCATTTTTCAATCTATTTCGCCAAACACACTTAAATATTTTTTACTATAAAACACTTAGAATATACAGAAAAAGAGAGAGAGCATTACAAGCATTGGTGTAATCACTGCTCAACTTTATAAAATGTTTAATACAAACTGTCACAAAGTTGAAACTTCTCATGTATGCTCTGGTGCCACCGTCTCCCCCTCAGAGGAAGTCGTAGTTCTGAATGTAGTGGTACTGTTTCCACACGGCTGCAGACTCTCACCACGTATGTCTGTATTCATCAACTGCACAGAGGAATGTCTGCATGCCTTCAGTCTACATTACACGGTGCCACAGTGTATCAATCCCTTTGCAACTTGCTTTTTTCACTTATATGCTTCAGGTTTATCAACTGGAACACATGTAGCTCTCACTCATTTCAGTATTATATAGTATTCTGTTGTTTACAGGTCTAATTATTTGTCCTCCTTATCACAGACAATGAGATCTCCTATTTCTCACTATTAATACCAATGTAGAACTAAATATACATATAGTTTTACTGTGCACTTGTGGAAAAAAAATGTAAGCAATACTACTTAAACCAAGATCTTTTTCTTTACGTGTTTTTCTATAGATTAAATCCTTCTCTACTCAGAAGCAAAATACAGCAAGAAATAAATCCTTTCTTTTTTGGTCCCTCCCTGCCAAAATACATTTTGTAATATGGAATTGTGTCCACCACATACTGAATACTTGTTTATATAAAAGGTTTATGAAATAAGCTTTATCCTTTTACTTGGAATGTAGTCGTTTATATTGTATCTCACAGAAAAAAAGACCCATTTCAAACTCCTTACCCAGTGGGAGAGTCTCCAGTTTGAAAAATACTGATCTGAAGTATACAACTGCAAGATAAGGTATTTGCTAGGTAATGGTATGTTCAATGTGGGAATGTTCAACTGGTTTGCAAGGTGGTCATATGAATTTTATACACATCAAGAAGTGTAAGAAAGGGCTGGGGATATAGCTCAGTGGAATAAGCGCTTGCCTGGCAAGCGCAGGGTCCTGAGTTCGATCCCCAGTACCGCAAAAAAAAAAAAAAAAAAAGTGTAAGGATAATGTTTTTTTCACATCATGAGAATCAATATTGTTACTCTTTAATTTTTATATTCTGATGTATGCAAAATGCTCATTTATTATTTTAATCTCATTGTCCCTATTACTAATAGGATGAGAATTTTTTAAAAATAGCTTTTGGTTACCCAAATTTCTGTCTCATTCATACCCTTTGCTTATTTTCCCACAAGAGGTTGGTTCTTACTGATCTGACAAAGCTTTAAAATTTCTGGATGTTTTTGCTGATTTTATGTGCTAGACGATTTTCTGGCGGTCTAGGGCTTACCTTTTCACTTTGACCATAAGGTATTTTGTTGGTATTTTAATTTTAATCTACATTTTCTAATCCTTTTATTTTTGTTGTTGTTAAGATAGGGTCTTTCTACGCTGTTCAGGCTTCGCTTAAACTGGTGAAGCTCCAGCGTTCCTAGGACCTGGCATTATAGGGATATAACAGCACACCCAGCTCTGTCTGTGCTGTCTATAGTCTATGTCTGCATAAAAATTTTTCTTCTATATCTTCTTCTAAGTTTATATTTTCATATTTAAATAAAAAAATTTAATGTACTTTGATATAGGGCAAAGGGGGAACCTCTTTTTGCTACTGTATTTTACATCTAGCTAATCAACAGTTTTATCACCATTTACTGAATAAATGTATTCTCCACTGAACTGTAATGTTACCTGTTCTGTTTTTGTTTTTGTTTTCTTTGGAACCCAGGACTTCATAAATGCCAATCACTCTGCCACCAGACTATACCCTGTGCCCTATCATTTTTAGAAGCTATCTACAGATTTTCCTTTTCTACATAGCCAAATCTGTGGTTGTGAAGTCACACCTGTCCAGTCTTTTTCAACCTTTATACCTTTACGTTGTCTTACTGTCCTACCTAAAATCTCCATTGTGTGAAACAGAAGTGGTGGGAGTGCAGATATACTTGCACTGGGGAAAAGCATTCATTTGTAGTGGTAAGGAGTATTTTTTAAATCGCAAATAAAGGATCCTCTCTGTGTTTATTAAGATTATTTTAAAAAGGTTATTGTGACTTTTCTTTGATAATGTGATGCATTATGCTGATGGTATAAGGTAACGACATCTGCATTCCTGCTATTTTGGTTACCGTGTACTTCTTCAGTATTGAACCTAATACTGCATTCAGTGTTTGGCCTCTTTTTGGCATGGACACCACCATTTAATGTTCTTTTCTTGTACCACTCTCGGTTTTACTATCAGGGTTATGCTGGTCTGAAAGTATGAACTGGGAATTTGTCTTTGTTTTCTGAAGGAATCTGTGCTGGGCTGGTGCTAGTTCTCTTAAATGCCTGATGTAATCCACCAGGCCAAGCCACTGAGACCTGGTTTTCTGTGTGGGAAGGTTTTTTTTTTTACTGTATTTTTAAAAAAATTTTATTTTAAGAATAAAGGAAGAAAGCATATTAACAAACACAACCATTTACAAAATAGTGTAAGAACAATACCAACAATACAGAGTTACAGACAAAGTGGTAGGAAATTTACAATGGTTGTTGTGTGGGAAGATTTTTTGATCTTAAAAACTTTACTTCTTTTTACATGTAAGAACATTCAGTATTTCTGTTTTAGTTTAGGTATTTTTGGTAAGCTGTGTTTTTCAAGGAATTTTGCCATTTCTACTAAGTTGTTAAATTTATGGGGATAAATTGTTCTTATTTCCCTTTTGATTTCAGTAAGATCTGTAATGACATTTGCCTCTTCATTCTTTATATTGGTAACTTACAATCACCTTTGTCTTCATCAATCTTGCTAGGATTCATCAGTTATAACTCTTAGTGAAAAGAGCTTTCGGCTTTTAATATTTTGTTTTCTATTTTACTGATTTGGGCTCTTGGAATGATTGTGATCTATCTTCTACTTTCCTTATATTTAATTTGTGTATCTTTGTCTAGTTTTTAATGTGGAAACAGGTATATAGTTTTTCAAGCAATGTGAAACGAGATGAGACACAAACTGGTCTAACAAAGACACAGGAAGAGAAACTTCCTCCTCAATCATTTGCAAGTTTCCTAGAATTGCTCAAGACAGAAAAAAAATTGTTAACTCAAGATTCCTCAAAGAAGCAGTACACTCAGGAAGTGAACTCTGAAAGACAGATTTATAGTTACTTCTCAGAGTGCAGCCAAGGAAAAACATGGGATTAACTTTCCACAGCATACAGTGTGTCAATCCCTGCAGAGCACAGTGCTAGTACCTCATGAGGAGCTGCACAGCATTGCTCAGCCTTGGGTCCTGAAGCTACTTACAGAATAGTAATAAAATTTGTCGCTGTACCTTTTCTAAACTTAGGCTTTACTTTTGAAGGTTCCTCCTGGGATTTGCCTCCATCCTGAATGGGTAAGACCATGTAGCACATCAGGTCCAGGACCTTCTCACATGTCATCTAGGGAAACAAAGACCAAAGGAGCTGAGCGGATGCTTCCAGAACTGAAGCCAAATGAACATCGCAGTGAACATTTCAGCAAAGAACCAGGAACCAGGCAACAGGCACCCATGGAGGTCTGTGCCTCTGCCTCAACGCTACCTTCTCCATGTGATCACTCCTGCTTGCTCAACAGTGAACTGAGAAAGTAACAGTAAGGTAGAATGTATGGACAAGAGAGTGCAACAACTCACTGTGTTAAAAACAAAACAAACAGAAGAATAAAATCAATCAGGTTTAAGTAAGTGAAACTACCAACATGCTTATCAGCACAGTAGCATCCAAAACAGGGTATCTGGCCTATCAATATTTACCATCTCAACAGAAAAGTCAATGAAGAAGACATAGAGAGAAAGGAACTACGTGAAATGCTACAGAGCATTATGTAAAACACAGTCAAAATACACACAGGTTGAACCAGCAGTAAATGCTTCAGGCAGGAGGTTATCTGATCAAAGACTTAAAGAGAAAAACAAGTCTTCCAACAGAATAGAACAACGAACAGGAAATGTGAAAAGTTACCAAACCATAGTAGCACATGCCTATAATTCCAGCACTCAGGAGGCTGAGGCAGGATGATTCCTATGAGTTTAAAGACAGGCTGGACTATTTAAGTGAGTTGAGGGCCAGCCTGGACTGTAGCAAGATCCTATCTCAAAAAATAAGGAAATGTGAAAATTCCAGGAAAGTTATAGAAAAGGGGATTTTTAGAACAGATTAAGTAATGAACCCAGGCAGGAAGATCAGATGCAAGCACACATGTACTGAATTAAGCCATTGTAGGAAAGGGAGCCCAGGTGATGCGGTCACATGAGGGCTTTGTGCCCAGGGCCAGTGCTTACCCTGTACTCCCCCAGAGCAAAGTGACAGGTCGCCAGCTGGATGAGCGCCCTCTGATGCTCCAAGGTCCCCTGTGCTGTGGTCTGTGGCTGGGAAAGTGACCCCTGGAGAGCTGCCAAGTGGTGCAGGCTGGCTACGGCCTTTTTATATTGCCCCTTAGAAGACAGAAGAGCAAGAAGAGAGAAACGTGACCAAGCTCCCAGGTTAACTAAGCAACCATTAATTATAAACCAGGCACCTGTGTAGGATCACATGGGGAGAGGAAAGGAGACTTAGCAACAGAATGGAATCAACACACCTCGAGCTAGATGAAGTCACTTCTAAGCACGTCCATCCCTGGAAATCCTTAGGGGATTGGTTCTAGGACCCTGTGGACACCAAAACCCAGAGGCGCAAGCCCCTATATGCATAGCAGGCACACACCCTTCCAGACACTTCAACCATCTCTAGTTACCCATAATACAGAATGCAATGGCAGCACCAGGTGAAGAGTTGGTACCCTGTGTTGTTCAGGGAACAGCGACAAGAAATGAAAGTCTGCGCAGTGCAGCAATATTTTTTCTGGTAGTTTTATCTATACTTGGTTGAGTCTGGGGATGTGGAACTACATAGGAAAGAGGCCTAAAAGTTTATTCTTGCTGGTCTTAAGTCTTCAAACTAATAAAGTAACACAAGTCCTGTGACAATATACATTTTGGATCTACAATTCCTGTGGAAGTATTTCTCTACTAATACCGCTGTTCCCTCGGGCCGGATGGGAGGAGCAACCTGTCCACTTCAACACCTTGCTAATGAATCATCTGTGAACAGTACAGCGAGGCAGGACTCCAGCAGCACAGAGGGAGGGAGGGGTGAGAATATGGACCCTCCCCTGAAAAGTAACCCTGTACTTTTGTACAGAGTGGTGACTAGCTGTACCACAGCTAACAAAGAGGGGACGGTCTGACCATTTTGGGAGTATTTTGGGATGAAAACACACCATACTCTCTCAGCCACTAAAGACCAAACACCCTTGAAAAGGCACCTCCAGTCGCAGAGAGGGAACATAACCATGAACAGGAAATGTGAAAAGTTAGCTAGGTATAGTGGCTCATGCCTGTAATCCCAGCACTCAGGAGGCTGAGGCAGGAGGATCTCTCGAGTTCAAAGCTACTGGTTAATGCTGGTTTGAAGCAATCATCTTCTCCACACAAAGGTTCGTGAAAGGTGCATCATCACTCTACCTGATAGATGATCATATCGGTGAGAAAGATTCTTAACCACAGCCAAGTATCTGTCTTCCATGCCAAACAAATTCTTGTAAATTCTGGGTAAGAATTGAAACAAAGTCACCAAAAATATGTAATAGAGAAGCAGGAAAAGAAAAAAGATACCTAACAAGCTCAGCAATAGGCAGAGACAAATTACCAAAAAATGCATAGTAACTTTAGATTCTGATTTCTAAAAAATGTCCCACAATTTCACGGAGTACATTACAGCCTACCACTTATCAACAATACACCAACAATATTTTTACAGACACATTATAAGCATATCCTGGGCCAAGAACTGTGCTTTTTGTGTATCAATTCATTTATCTTTAAAAGTACTTTGCTCTCTCCAGTAAAATTCCCATTTTACTTTTACGTAGTTAAAATAAAAGGTCAATTTACAACAAAAAGAAAAATTTCTTCCAAAATAGTTAGACAAATATTCACAATGTGCAAACATTCACGGATGCAGCAGAGAAGACCTGACTGATGCAAAACTGACTTGGAAAACACATGACACATCTGACCAAGGGAAGGGCTCCGTCTTGGCATATGACAGATCCAGGGAGGAACATCCGCTAGCTGAAAGCAGAATAACGGGCCTAGGTTTCAAAATAGAAGTGTACTGGTCAGCAAAGGGCTAGGGATAGAATTCTAAGCTTCAATAGAACACGGATAAAAACCCTCTAGTTTTATGTCTGTACTCAAAAACAGGCTTTCTTCAACTTTTGGATCTTGTGTTTTCCAGGCAATGGTACCCTTGGACGCATTATGCATGAGGAAGACACAGGGCAGCAGAAAAGAACAATTAAAAAAGAAATAAAAGGCCAGCAATACAAACATGAAAAACAACCAAAAACTCAAAATTCATCCTCCCAGAAGGAGCTAAGAAGTAAACAGTTACTTGAATATTAACTGATTAGATTTCTTGCTCAAAAAGAATACTATAAAAAAGTCAACCTAATTGGCCATAAGAGATTTGACATTTCAAGTAGTATACATTTTTTTTAGCATAATGATTTAACATAAAAAATTAAACACCACCAATTATGACAAGCAACCTTACCTTTGTCAAGAAATTCCAGGGAATAGAGCAATTCCCAGCTCTCCCTGGCCAGCTTAAAGCTTTCTAGCACTTCTGCGGAGTTAGCGAGCTCTGCCTTATTGACTACAATGTGCCGGTTTCTTCCTTTTGCTGAACAATCTTCATCATCTGAACTCTGCTTATGGAATGGGAAGAACCTAGTGAACTGAAGTTACAGTCATACACTGCACCACTGATGTACTGCTGCTAATTCTGGCTATGATGGGTTTTATCCATCATAAAATCCATACTGCTGCTAATTCTGGCATTGATGGGTTTTATACGCAAGAATATAACATGACTACAATTAATATTAACAATTTAGTTTTAAAAATGAATCATACATTCAGTTATTACTTAAGTTTATTTTCTCTGATGATAGTTTTATTTTCTAACAACTTCAACTCATCAATTTTATAAAAGCCAAAAAACATATGCAAGACAGCTAAGGTAACTGCACTACTAATTTTTATTGGTTCATCGAAAGGAACAGTTAATGTTTAATTGTTTGATCAGTCTTGCACACCTATATCTGGTGATCTGAGCAACTACTTTGCAGATAACAATAAGCAGTACAACAACCACTGTTACTTTCCTATCATCTTGCTTTGAAATTCTGTATCATTTTTATAGTTTCTGCGTTGTTTTGTTTTTGTTATTTTGCTTATGTTCTTTTCTCTTGAAAATAAAATAAAGAAATAAAAAAGGGAATTAGGTTCTTAGATGCAGAGATAAAACTTCAGTAGCATTTGCTTTATCGTTTACTTTTTCACCTCAACATGTGATACTATTTAATGTGTCTAAAGAATAGCTTATCATGTAATGAACTAAAATTAAAGCTGGAGTCCGCAAGGCACAGCACTGGAGAAGCAGCTCTTCCTACTTTGCTTGCTCTTCATCTCAAGTCACACAAGCCGAACAGCAGCGAGGACTGCAGCGAAAGGTGGCTGTGGTAAGGGCCAATGGACAATGCCAGTGGGCACAACACCGAAATGCAGGAAGGGAAAACAGCCCCGCTAAATCATTTTGCTAAGAGTATCTTGAACCTTTTATTCCCTATGCTGTTTTATTATTTCAAAAACCCAAATTATTCCTACAGATTTTTACCGCACTACAATCAGCTGTAAATATGCAGAAATATATTAGCTAGAAGCTCTGCTCCCTAAGCCAAGCTCACACGAGACAGGCAGTATGCTGTTAGTGTCTGCTTCCGCTGCCTGCCCTTCCCCTCCACTTCAGAGCGTAGTGTCCTGCTGTTCCTTGAGCTTGAGGACTCTACCTGTTTTCCTGTGGGAATGACACATTCTCTTTCACAACTGAAACCCATCTGTCAGGGATCCCACTTCATCAGGGTCCTGTTCCAAGTAGTGGCAATCTACAATCATACGCTAACACGCATGGTGTATTTGATAGCGCTGCAACTTACAGGAAACATTTCTCCCAAATGAGGCTAGGAGCTGGGGATATAGCTCAGTGGAATAAGCGCCTGCCTAGCAAGCGCAGGGTCCTGAGTTCAATCCCCAGTACCGCCAAAAAAAAAAAAAAAAAAAAAAATTTTCACCGATGCTACACCAAATGAGGCTAGGAATGTATGAAAGGACCCCAGATGTGGGGCGCATGGTATGGCTTTACAAGTAGTTAGTAAAATGTTGAAAAATCCATTTTGAAATGTGTAAACCTGCTCTGAAGCTCTGGGGGGGGTGCTCCAAACAGCAGTGCCACTGCAGGAAACACACACAAGCATGTGCCAAGTGGGAATAGACTGCCCATCTGGGCCATTACATGAGCCTGTCTAATCCAAGCAGTCACACCCAGCTTCAGCTGTGGGTCAGCGTTACAGAATCGCCCATGAAAAAGGTAAAGTCATGAATCTGGACTATTATGAGAAATGTTATGTTTCTAATTCCTACATTTACAAAATAAACTAAAAAACAAAACTATAAGCACAGCAAGGCACCTCTGAGCTGAATTTATAGACCATTAGGTGGTCCTGTTCCGCAGCAGCTGGCTGGATCTGCAATAGGTGGAGGCAGGCTAGGATGGAAATGGAATAAAAACCAGGTTGAAATCTGTTAAGAAAACTTCCAGGTGGGTTGGAAGGCCAGAGAACAGGGCTGGCAGAGAAGCACGAGAGATAGAAAACAGAAGGAAGAAGAGATGCCCAAGTTTCTCGAGATCCTACAGTCTGCGGGATTTAGTTAAAACTTAAGGGATTGATGAGAATCCATGCCCTCCCCACATGCTAGCTAAACCCCCGCCATGGCTCAGGCACTGCACCTGCTATGGCTCAAACACCGTTCAGATGTCCAGGACACAGTGACCAGTAATGGACAAGACAAAGTCCCTGATCCCAAGGAGCCTGTACTCTGGTGAAGGGACACAGGCAAGAAACTGTTAACAAATGAACAAGAATAAACAAACAGCAATGAGGGTTTTGTAGATTAAAATAAAGTAACTGGGCAGTGCCTTAGGTGAAGCCCCAGAGGGAAGAACATTTGGGGTAGGACCTGAGTGGCGAGCATACAGCCTGCCCGGCAGAGGTCTGAGGGAAAGCACTCCATCTACAGAGCAGTTTAGACAGCAAGAGGCTGGGAGGCAAGCCTGGGCTCAGAGCGGAAGAGCTGCAGAGACCTGAGTGTCCGCAGCGTGGAAGGGTCTGCTCAGGAGCACTCTGTAAACTCTGGGTTTCAGGTTATGTGTGACAGGAAGCAGGCAGACACTGTACAGCAAGGGGGATGTCTGATTCATGTTTCAAAATGTCACCGTGGCTGCCAGACAGAAAAATAATTTAAGGAGCAAGGAAGACAGCAGGGAGATTGGAAGACCACTCTGATTGCCTAGCAAGATTTGATGGCTTGAGCCACAGAGACAGTGATAAGATGGGAGAGAAGCTGATTGGAGGGGCTATGTTATCATATCTAGAATTAGGGATACATCATTACATTTAGTTAAAACCATTAGTACCTGTACTGATTGATACATTGTGTCAACCTGAGAAGTTTAGAAATTTAACTAAGGGACTCAGCAGAGGCAGCATCCTTACTTTGTGAATATCCTCATCTGTGCAAGAGGAGGGCAGCCAGGTGGTGTGAGTGCTACACCTGCCCAGGGGATGGTAGCCTTCAATATAAGGGAGGGAAAGAGGCTTCTTCTCCCCCACTTGTGCTCCTGCTGCTTTTGCTGTCTTGTGCCGCCTTGAAGTGTTGCCCCTGTGCCATGCTGCCCTGTCTTGGAGCTGGCTGATTACGGATTGAAATCTCCACAAACTATGAGCTAAATAACCTTCCCTTCCTTAACTTCGGGTGTCGGGTATTTTTGTCCCAGCAATGAAAGTAAAGTAACCAAGACAGTACCCGACCAGTTAATCTATATGAAAGAAAGGCACATCTGGATTTTTACAGGGAGTTTCTGGATAAACCAGAGCATTAAAGAGATACAGTGGTACCTCGGAACACACTTCATTCCACGATTCTGGCGAAGATGGCTGTGGTCAAGTACTTCACCTGATATGTGCAGCTTGCAAACAGAAGCAAAATTCTGCTGAATGCTTCTATTTGTGAACTGAATTGTTCACGAGCAGGAGCATTCGTAAACTGCAATGTCCAGCGAGAAGTGAAGAGGGGACAGAGAGCACCTAGAAAGCCTTGTAAGCAGAGTTCTCAACCTGGGTTTCATGGTAAAGTTTCAAAGCATCTTGTCAGCTACTGAAATAATCTGCAAAATTGTGCACACATGCATTCTGGGGAGAAAGTTTACCAAAGGGTTCATAACCTTACACATATTTAGAACAGCTTTATGTTTTCCTGGCTCCAATCCATCCTCTACTATAGAGCCTAGAAACATCAAATTAATCTCATTTTAATGCACCTCACTCATCATACTCAGATTCCAGTACAATGCTACGCAAGGAATAAAAAGGGAGTACAGATACTGAAAACAGAAAGGAGGAAGGACAAGAAGCAGCTAAACTTCCTGGCTCCCCCTTGGGCATTTCAACTAGAGCAGGGATTAGTAAACTCTGAGCTTCAGGCTCTTGCAAATAAAGTCTTACTGGAACATGAGCATGCCACTTGTTTACACATTGGATGTTTTTCATCTATATCAGCAGGGCTCAAAAGCTGTAACAGTGGCCATTTGGCCCGCACAGCTACAAATACCACTGACATAAAAGGCTGTTGCCTCCTGAACTAGGGCATCTCCACTTTTGGGTCACAATGAGTCTTTACTAAGGATTTCACTGAAAGGGAGATAATAACTGTCCTGCACAGGCTCGCTGCCTGGCCAAGTCAGAAGACTGATGGTTCTTCACATTCGCTTAGTCTCTTGTATCTTTGCATAAAATGTCCGTTCTCAACAAAATCCACCTCCCAATTCCAAGTGACAATCCTACACAACTTTCCAGAGAGACTCCAAACACTGCTTTCCTTCCTGAAAGTCTTCCTGCATTTCATGTTGTTCAGGTTACCTAGTATACCTCAACCCTGTCCTTTCTGAGGCCAGTACCTACCACAGCACCCTGCTCTGCATACCCAACACTTCTGGCTTTTTAAAATAAATGTAATCAGTGTCACTCAGTCAAAACACACCCAAATACTTACACAAGGCTTTCTCAAGTTTGTTGCTATTGACCTTTTGGGCTGTCCTGTGTGTTGGATGTTAATTAGCAACTACCTGTGTGTATTAGATGTTAATTAGCAACTACTCCCCATTAAGAACAGGGATATGATGATAGAAAATGTCTCTAGTCATTGCAAAACTGCCTCCAGTGATATCCACTCCCTTCTACAGTAATTATACAGCATAATTTAAAATCCTACACTTTTTATCAATTTAGCTCCAAAACCATATTTTATGAAATTCTTCTCTAGAAAACTATTAAAATAACCTGTTAACAATGATATCTGAAAAGATTACCATGGTTTTCTCTCTTCCCTCAGCCAGTTTCCTCTTTTTATGTATGTGCTTATTACGATCAATTTCTACATCGCCGTACACATTCGATACATCTTCAAGAAGGACCAGTGGAACTTGGTTTGGAGCATTAGGTCCTACGGATGGGCAGAGAACACCAACATCAGAAATGCTGAATTTTTAAAAATAAAATATTTTTAAAAATAAAAATAATTTAAAAAAAATAAAATAAAATAAAAAAAAGAAATGCTGAAGGAAAGAGAACACTTAGTATCAGCAAGAAGTTTGCTCAACTGTTACATGACAATAAAGCTCATCAAAAGTATGTGCAGGGTGATCCCAATTAGGTAAACAAACAGGTATATGTGTTTAGGGAAAAAAATATAGCACAGAGGTGCACCAAACTGTTAATAAATGTTCTTTCTCAGTGGTGAAAACAAAGGTATTTGTTCTCATATATCTGTAATGTTTTTATAATGACCATAAATCATATATTATCGTAAAAAGGCTATAAAATTACATGTATATTGTGGTTATAAATACCAAAGGAAACCTAAATATATAAAAAATAAGTCAATACATAAAAATGTTAGGATTGTGGGTGATTTCACCTTCTTATTTACGTAAGACTTTTTAGGATAGTCATATCATATATGTACTGTATATGTATATAACATACTGTATTTCACTTAAACCTTTGCCTATTATGTTTTTATAAAAATATATTTCAAAATGTTTTTAAATCTGTTTTTTTCAAAATAGTGGCATTCAATATCTGTATTTAGGTTCACAGTACCATACTAGCCCTTGATATAGAAATTTTTAATGAAAACGTTCTTATAAAAGAACTACCAAATTAAGCCACATCGACAAAGAGCAGAGCACTGGTTCCACTCGTTTTGGGATCCAATGGCAACAGTGAGAGTATTTTTGTCCTCCCCGTCATCCCAACTGAATCCGTATTTCTAAAATTTGTCAACCAACCTTGGAAGAGAGATGGCTGTATGCTGTTGACATACTGGAATGCATTCTTAAAGAAGACCAACATGGTGGAATAAACCACTTGGTTTTTGTATTTTGCATGAGCTTCATTATCAAAGTTGTTCATGTATCTGCAGAGATCCTTCATCCTATGTAATATATCACTGTAGCTTCTGCAAGAGAAAGTATGATAAAACTTACTTAGATGCCGGCCTGTAACAAACAAAAGGTTTAAAGCTCTGATATAATCTCTACACTTACCAAATACAGCACTAAGTATTCATGGCTTTTTAAAATTAAATTACAAATTTATTTGTTACAATATGGTAATTCAATACACACATGCTATGTTCCATGATCAAATCAGGGCAGTTAAAATTTCCATCTCCTTAAATATTTTTAATAATTTTTATTAGCGTGTAATAATTGTACACATTTACAAAGTATAGTGTGGTATTTCAGTAAGGTTATATAATATGTACTGATCACATCAAGATATTTAAGTTTCCGTCTCATCATTAATTCATGTTTGAAGCCTTCACACTCCTCGCTCCAATTTAGTCATATAATACATAATACTTCATTGTGTAGCTGGGGCGTGGCTCTGTAGTGAAACACCTGCCTCGCATCACAAGCTCAGGCTTACCTCAGAGTCTAAACACCACACACAGAAAGTTATCATGAACTACGGTACTCCACTGTTCTGTACATCAGAGCTTATTTCTATCTAACTGTGTTGGGGTATCTAAACTCCCACTATCCCCCAGCCGAACCTTTTCCAGCCTCCAGTAATACTGTTCTACATTCTGATCCATTTTTTTTTAACATTCCCATATGAGAAATAACATGGACAGTCTGCCTTTCTGAGTCCGACTTAGCTCACGTGAAGTACTCCAGCTCTATCCATTTTATCGCAATTGGTGTCATTCTTCCTCATGGCTAAATTTGCTTTATCTACCGACAGGCACCTACATCGATACCGTATCTTAGCGATTGGGAGTAGTGCAGCAATAAACATGGACATGCAGGTGCCTCTGATGTGGTGGTATCATCTTCTCTGAACAGTCTGCCTGGGGTGGGGGACGTGGATCATACGGTGGATGTACTCTTCAGGAACCTCTTTACTATTTACCATAGGGCTGGTACTAATTTAAATTTCCAACAAGAGTGTAAAATGCTTCCTTTTTCTCTGTACTCTCACCAGCATGTCATTTTTTGCCTTTCTGATATCACTATTCTAATGTGATGATTTCACTGTGGTCTTGATTTGCATTTCCCTAAAGAATAATGAAGTTAAAACATTTTTTTCACAAATTTGTTGGCCATCTGAATTTCTTTTGAGAAATACCTATTCATATTAAAATTATTCTTTATTGTCTGCGTGTGAATGGCAAATTTCTTCTTCTGAATTAGGGCAGTGATCAGCCCAAGATTCATGAAAGAAACATGCCAAGTAACTTTTCTCCAAACTACCAAGGACAACATTGCTGATGAACTACCAAGGACAGCTTCAAATTCAGTATCATGCTATGAATTCATGCTTCAGTTAGGAATCTTCTGATAAAGTGTAAGCCATTCTCTTCTGCATAATTATTGTGTCACAAAAATCTGTCCAAGGAGAAATGTATGTAGGATAATACGGGTTTTAAAAAAAGTGTTTTTAGCTTTACAAGGGTATTGAAATCATATAATCAAAAGATTTGATAAGCAATTTTAGAAATAAGGTATTTATTACCGTCGTCCTTTATCCATCTGCCATTCACATCTCATTCCAACAACATTCAAAATCTTAAACAACCTCTCCCAAGGGTCCACAATCTGGGATGATTTTTCCGTCAGTCCTTCTATTACATACTTCTGGGAGCCACGTTTGCTGGGAGACATTAAATCAGATGCATCTTGGGCACCTGAGATGTGAAAAAAAGGAGCCTAAAATTAACATGGCTGCTTATTATTTATGTAATACTTGACAGAGAAAGAACAAGTCTTACTCCCCATTCAAAAGAAAAAAGTGCAGACCCTAGCATATGACAGCTGTCCATTGCATAACAAGTTTCTATCAATAAAGGACTATTTATACAATGGTGGTCCCAAAGATGATAATGAAGCTGAATGTTCCCACTGCCTCGTGAGCACAGCTGGAGAAGAGGCAAGGACAAAGGAACACGCAATACGAAAAGGAGCCCCGAGAACACTCACAATGATGGGGTGAGCGTTAGCTTTTTGCAATATCCAGCAAGTGCCCAAAGGAGTTTGAAAACAGGGATCCCAACACCCACAGGTTTTCACTAAGGGAAGTGCATGGTGCAATTTCTACTGGCAAGCTAATCTATGATAGAGAATAGCGAGGGTGGCGTAGAAAGGGAGAGAGAAAAAAACACCATGAATTATTTCTGAAATTTCTGAATAGTGACACCTGCTCAGGAAGTCTCAGGCAAGTCCCTGGAGGATTCCAGAAGGTGGCTTTGGCACAAGACCTGATAGCTCTGTGCATGTTAGAACCCCTGCAGACTTTCCAATGGGATAGATGTGCAGGTGGAGACAGTGATGTTAAGGATCCTGGTCCCATGTAACAAAGGTTATGTGTGTGTATGTTAGTTTTTAACAAAAAGTTTATAGAATAAAAATATAAAGAAAGTATTTTTGTACAACGTATTTATATTTTAATCTAAGTGTGAAAGGAGTCAAAAGACAAAAACATTTAAATGTTTATAAAATAAAAATTTACAACATGCTAAGGTTAATTTACTACTGAACAAAGGAAAACCTTTCTTCTACATGTAATATAGCCTAAACATACAGTGTTTATAAAGCCCACAGCAACATGCAGGAATGTCCTAGGTTTCCACATTCATACGCCACTCAGGGACTCACCTGGAGCAACTCCAGCTTCCTTCGTGTTACGTACCCTAAGGTGGTATGTTACTTTTTAATCTTTTTTATGATGTATTTTTACTGTACCTTTTCTGTTTGGGTATACTAGATACACAGATACTTATCATTGCGTAACATTGCCTATAGTATTCAGTACAGTAACACAGCCTAGGTGTATAGAGGCTATACCACCTAGGAGTGTGTTGGCTTGAGTCTGGACATCCCCCAAAGTCTCTTGTAGACATGGTGGGGAGCTTTTCAGGGATGGCTAAATTCACAGTGTGTAAATTACTACAGTGATCTGTAGTGCAATGCTGGGATTAAGAGTGGGTAAGTGCTGCATCGGTCCACTGATTAGATTGGCACCACCCTAGTCCCAGTAGACTGGATACAATATAAGGGACACAAAGAAGCTTGTCCCACTCTCCGTTGTTGCTTTTGCTCTCCTCCACTGCCATGAACTGCTGCCCCTCTGTCATGTGCCTTGGAGTCAATCAATCATGGACTGAAACCTCTACAAAGTGTGAACTAAATAAACCTTTCATCCTCTAACTTTGAGGGTCAGGCATTGTGTCTCCGAAACAAGTGATAAGTAACTAAGATCAAGTGTAAGTATGGTCTATGATGTTCACACAATAGGACTGTCTAACAATGCACTTCTGAGAGTGTATCCTTTCATTAAGCAACATGTAACTACAAACAACTGGCTACTGGACTAAGCAAAAAATGAATTTTCAGCTGTGGTACCTATGAAGTTGAGAGCTACTGCTACAGTTCCACAACGAAACTGTTTCAATTGAGGGATAGAAACTGTTCCAGAAGGAAGTCTCATAGTATAAGTGTAGTTATTTTTTTAGGTAAGATCTTTAAGAAAAACTATGGTATCCAACTGTATGCACCCAGAGAAGAGAAATCAGTATGAGAGATTTCGGAATCTGCAATTTTACTAAAGCCTGTCTAAATAAAATTTCAGGGTATCCCCACTTACCTTGATGTTGATTTTCTATCTGAGTCGACCTAGTGACATAGTTGATGTAAAATTCTGCTGCTTTGTTCAAGTATTTATACAACAAATTGGCAGGCAAGCGAACATCATGGTTGTTAATTATTAGAGGAAGTACGTCACAAACTGTTGAAGGGGAAAAACAAGAAAACAACTCATTAGGTTCTCTACCATGGAGTTCTGGCAAAAACAAAATTCATTTTAGAGTTCACTTGAACTTGTAGCATCTAAAATATATGGGGGGTGAGATCCCTATGTCAAATTTATTTAAAAATTGCCATGGAAAGAGATACCAGTGGAAGGACGTAGCGAGGAAACTCACAAGCAGATTCACCGTCACAGGTAAAGGTCTAGAGCTCACACTGAGCAGCAGCTGCCCTGGGTGGATGTCGTGTATTTACCTGCATTTCTACCCATGCTTTCAGAGGTATTAAATGTTATAAAGTAAGTTTAGAAGTTGCTTAAAATTCTTTCTGAATTGAAAAGATAAACAAGGGTTCACATTTCATAATACAAAGAGCTCCTTTCCTTTCCACATATAACCTTGTCCCGTCATATTCTATGTACCATTAGGAAGTAACTTTGTAAATGCAAAGTAAATGCAACTTTTCTTACCAAATAATTTTCTAAAGCAGTTAACAGGAGACTCTTGTTCTTCAAGAGTTTCAGCTTCTAATAGTACCTCCCCAAGGCCAAACTGTTTCAAAATAAAATTAACTATTTACATATATACATTTCAAGATGACAGAATTACATAAACAGGGTTTTCTTATTTATCACAGTTTGCATAATCAAACTTCTTTGAGAAAAAAATTATCACACTTCAAAGACTAGAAAATGTAACCGTGCATCCACAGCACAGACCAGAAGGCCAAGTTCACGTGACCATCTGACCAGTGTATTCCGGATTCTCCTTTGAACTAGCAAAATTAAGATGCTAACAAAGTTTATAAAAGTTCAGGGAAGTACTGGAACTAGAACTAAAATAATATAAATGGGGAGACTGTCTAAGAAATGTCAGAACTGACCTTTTTCTTTACATCAAGATGAATGTGAAAAGGGACAGGGATATAGCTCAGTGGCATAAGCACATGCCTGGCAAGTGCAAGGTCGTGAGTTTGATTCCCGGTACCAAAAAAAACCCCAAAAGACGTGAAAGACAATCTATCATTCTTAGGAGTTTGCAGGAGTCACCAGTTACACAGTCTGGGCAAGCCTGGATGAAAATGTCAGAGTTTTAAGGTCACCTTTCCATCACTGATGCCCTAATGTAATAGCAAGTTATTCAGCAGAATTCTATCAAGATGTTTACATGATCTTCCTTGCAATCACACAAGCATGTTCTATGGTAGGGAGGAACAACTTAAAAGATGACATTGCACAGAAGGTAAAAAGTCAGAGTAATGATCAGGAGTGTACTAGCTTGAATGGTGTCCCACAAATTCATCTACTTCGAGAACCACAGTCACATTCCACTTAATAACAGGCATAGTTGTGAAAAATGTGTCTGTAGGTAATTTTGTCATGGCAAGACCTTCAGAGTACATTTATACTAAAATGGCTCTGCCTTCCTAGCTGGTATAATCTTACGGAGCCACTGTCAAATATAAAGTCTTCTATAAGCCCAAACATCATTATGGGTTATGTGACCATATACTTTCACAAAAAATAGTGCTTTTGTAAACATAAGTGGTTAAGATGAGGTCACACTGGATTAAGGTAGATCAGAAACTTAACAAGTGGTGTCCTTAAAGGAAGGCCATGTAAAGACACAAACAGGGAAAAAGATCATGAGATGACAGACGCAGTAACTCCAGTGATGCTACTTCGAGCAAAGGAATGAGAAAGATCGCTGATACCCACCAGAAGAAGTAAGAATTCTTCCCTACAGTCTTTAGGGGGAACATGGTCCTCCCAAAACCTCACTTTTGAATTTGTGAGAATTGTGAGAGAATTGTTCGTGTTTTATTCTACTTCATGTCTGGCACTTTGTAATGGCAGTCCCTGCAACCAATACAAGTATGAAAAAGGTTAACCAGGGCCAGAAGCCAGAAAGATAGCATGGGAAAGGTAACCAGTAGACTTTGAATGCAAAGAATAGTTTAAATCCTGACTAGTGATTGGTTATGTGAAGTTACTAAAACATTTAAGATGTGGTTTCCTTAGCAAAACCTAGCACTTACCAATGCCTGCCAGTAACACTCAGTAATTACCATAGGTGTAGGGAAGTGGCAAGAACAGAAGGAAAATAGGGCCCATAGGGCAGAAGCATATGAATAACCTATCTATGCAGAAGCATATGAATAACTGATTTGTTAAGACCACAAACTGTGGCTCTCATTTAAACTCAAATACATTGTTAAATACAAGGGGAATGGCTTTTTTTGGAAACTCTACATATTGCAAATAAATACTATGCCAAAGTTTGTTGATTATTTCCTTACAGTGGTACAGCACTTCACCTGGGAATGTATAATCAATGCTTGGTAACATGTTGTTTTCCTAGCTTTACTGACCAAGAATCTCCTGATATAAGTTCAATCTTGCCCAGGGCTTCCAGGTTCTCTGCTGTAGTGTCATATACACTAGAGTTCCTACCATACTGTTGAATCTATGGGTAAGCAATTTCATTTTCTCTTACAAAGACGGAAACAGCACTCTTACCCCATGTTGCACTACTGTTTCAGGGAAGCGCCTCAAAAGCAGGAGTAACATTTCCGATCTTTCCAACGTGTTGAAGCACTGTTCTGTAACTTTTAGTAACATTTCACACTGGATCCGACCAGGAAGAGTTTCAAATAAACCTGTACACAACACAGTTCACCTTCAGAAATTCTTTCAGAAAAGACCAAAGCTGAAGTGGTAAGGAAGGTATTTTCATGTACCTAACAGTAAAGAATCACTATAGTCAGGTGTCACCTACAACCTGGCAGGCGTTTGAATTTCATGGTATGTGGCACAAGACGTTTGCTGAGTAACCATAAAACATTTGCAGCTCTTACTGGATCAAGAAGACAGAAAACATGTGTGAAAAGTCACAACCCTACTTGTTGTAAGTTAAGATAAAGAGCATGCAGTTGTTTAAGTTGAAATAAACTAACTAGCTACTTTTTATTTTAAGCAGAATTCTCAATCTTTAATTGCTATAGCAACCAACACAAAAACTTTAAAGAAAAGGTCACAAGTTAGAAAAGCTTCTCTTCTATTTTGCAGAGATCTGGTTTTATCTATAGATGCTTTCTGGCTACTATAAATGTGTTACAAATATATTCAATTCCCTGGCCTCACTCTCAAGTCCACATGCTTTAAGGAACCTTACACAGTCTGAAGCAAATGCTTAAGGGACCAAGGGATAGTTTTACAGACTTCAGTTGTCAAGAATAAAACATATATATGGGTACAAATACCGCAAGTGTGACGTTTGAGTGTAATTTCTGTCTATAATTTGGTATTCCAGAAATGGTAATGTAAACACATTTAATATATCACTACATTCTTACTTCTTAAAAATTGGGTTTGTTTATCCTGTGAATCGTTCCTTAATGCTGATGTAATAATGCTGATTTCTCTCCATACCACCGGCTGGTCTGGGAAATTCACAAACCTATTTTTAAAATGAATGTATTAAATTAAAATTCAGACTCTACACAGTAACCAAAAAGAAAATATTAGCATTTGAAGAAAAAAACTGTTTATTCTAAATGAACACTTAGATATGCCCAAATAAACCAAAATAAAAATACAAAAGTAAACATTAATTGATTTAGAAAAATGAAAGTTCTTACAAAAGTTTTAAAAGGTTTTTATAAGTGAAAACACAAGCAACCCTAATGCATAAAGAACTCCTAAAAATGAGCAAGAATGAAACAAACTACCCAAAAGAAAAAGTAGACAAATTAAAATCATAGAATACAAACAGCCAACAGGAACAGGTGAACTGATATTCAACCTTATCTGTAGTATAAATAGTAAAAATTTAAAAATCCAAATAACAAGATACCACATTTTCTTATATATTCTCAAGAATTAAAGCAACTCATAAGCCAAGGATGGTAACGAAATGCTTGCAGAGCCGGCTACTCAGAAGGCTAAGGCAGGAGGATCACTTCAGTCAAGGGTTAAAGACCACTCTGCAGAAGAGAGACCCTGTCTCAGAGAGAGAGACAGAGACAGAGAGAGAGAGAGACAGATACTATCCAATGTTGGCAAAGGTGTGGGAAAACTGGCACTCTTATACACCATTTGTGGAAATATATACTGGAATAATCCTTTACAGATAGTGCTTTGATGATGGATCAAAACTTTTAATATGTGTAACTTCTAACTACAGCATGACAAAATATGTCTTAGAATCTCCTTTCACAGAAAAACACCAAAATATGGGCACAAACTACTGTACTGAACATCATTTCAAATAACTGGACACTATTTAAATGTCCACCCAACACTATGTGGTTATGAAATGCTAAAGGCCTGAAAAACCTGGAGAGGGTTCTATGACACGGGTGAAGACAACAAGCTTTGGAACTGGTAACACGACCTCACATTTGTAACTCCTTCCCCACAGGCGTGTTTGTGTGTGATGTGTTAACACCAGTTGAATTCAGGAAGGGCTTTCACTTTTTTAATTACCACTTGAACTTTTGCAATGAGCACGCATTATTGCCAAATAAAATAAATCGCGAGATAAAAGTTTTAACAAGGATATAACATATGGATTTCTCTGCAAAAGACATGCCAGAGATTAAGGAAAGGCCTAGGGTCATCACTGAGCAAGCTCTGGGTCCATGAAGATCACCCCCACCTCCCCACGTCCACTTCCCAGACAGAAACTGAAGACCCCCGCCGAAGTGGAGAAGCTGAGGTCCCGCGGGCGCACTCACATGTCGTACAGCAGCCTCCCCGCGGTGGCGGTCCGCTCCGCATTCCGCTCGATGGTGTACATCTCATACTGCAAGGACACGGCCGCGGTCACCGCCCCTGAGCCCCACCTGCACCCCACCTGAAACCCCGTGACCCCAGGCTGCGGAGTGGGCTGCGGGCTTCTTCCCATCGCTTGGCTCCCGGATCTAGTGGGACAACGTCTCACAGCACCCGGCGCTGAACAGACGGCAGCCACAGTAATGAGAGGCGAGACCGGGCGTTCCAGGCCGGACCCCAACTACACACCCCGGGCCGCTGCCCCGCCCTCCGAGGGTCCAGCCCTGGGAAGCGCGGCGGGGTCGCCGCCGGGAGGGTCGGGGCGCGGGGGTGGCCGCGCATCCCTGGAGCTCCCGCCTCCGTCCCCTCCCCGGCCGCACCTGGATGTTAAAGTCAGCCGGGTAGAGAGTGCGGGCCGTGATCAGCCAGGCCTTGGCTGCCCATAGGTCCTGGGGCACCAACTCCCGGGCTCGCTGCACCAGGAACTCGCTGTCACCCTGGGCCGACATGGCCCCGGCAGGGGAGACGCGTCTGCTACAGAGGCCGGACCTTCCGGCGCCGAGACTGCAGCGCCGCAGCCGCCTCCTTTTCCGAGTGGGGCCCCACTGCGCATGTGCGGCGACGGCGAGGAGCACGGAGCGGACGGGAGGGCGTTCCGAGTTTTGTAAGCAGCCGCCCCCTTTAGACGCTCAGCGGCGCGGGCAGCGGGCGTCAGCGTGAGGACGCTTGTGAGTCGCCCGGAAACTCTGGAGAAGTGGATTTCTGTCTAGAGTGATTTCCCCCGTCAAGTCGGGAGCATGCGCGGAAGCTATACAGTACCTCGCTCTGTGCTTTTGCTGTGTTCTTTCTTCAGCTTTTGGGAGTGGCAGGCGCGGCCGGCGGGCTGGGCACTGCAGACTGTCGGTGCCCCTGGGCCCCTGAGGCCGGGTTCTGGGAATGAGCCATGGAAAGAGTGTGAGAGGAAACGCTAAGCGGTCAGGGAGGCGGCAGAAAAGGAACGGGCCCCTGGGCCCACGTGGGTGGATCCTCTTTAGTCTGGGGGCTCTGGGGAGCCAGGGCGGGGTTAGGGGCTGGTCCAGCGAAGTCGGGGGCTGGTTTGTGTTTTCTTTAGTAAACACACCCACGTTGTGTGCTTGTCTCGCCTTCATTCACTAATTTCACCAACCAGCGTCATTGAAAAATTGTTATTAGTGTATTTTTCTAATTAGCATTTGTTGGCTATTTTGCTGAGTGCTTTGGGAGCTGCGAAAATGGCCAAATCACTGGCTTGCCCAGGGTTTCTTTTGGATGCATACGTGGCCCGCGAAAAAACTAACACAATTTAAGCTATCATCTTCAGCCAGAATCACTTCACTTTCACCAAAACTCTAGATTGGTTTTCCACTTGAGAGAAGTAAAAAAAAAAAAAAAAAAAAAAACAAAACGTGTAGGCTCTATTGAGAAAGTAGTATTCCTCTGCCAAATGGGAAGAAAGTACCAGAAAGTAGTCCTTTCAATCCAAGTTCTATGTTCAGAATTTTGTCAACTTCTGTTGCCTGTGATTTTCATCTAAAACCAAGAGAACTGAAGCTAGTTTAAGATATATATATATATATATATATATATATATACATATATATATATATACACTAAAAAAACTAAATCAGATGAATATATACTTTATGGTCATATGAAAATACGTTTAATAATTATAGTAATTCATAACCTATTTTTATTTGAATTAGTCTACCAATTGTAAACTTAAGTATCAAAGTGCGTACACAAAGGAGTGAATAATGTGTAAACACCAGTACTGTCAAATCCGCCAATATCCAAGCTCTTATTTTGATGGTTTTAAGAGTTAAGGAAACTTCTAAAACCTTTCCCCTTCCTGACTCTTTAAAGCTTGATTTTGTTTCCTTAGTAACCCAACAATTGTTAAACTACGGTAGCAGCGAGGCTCTGCGTTGTTAACCTCCTCCTCATCATTCTGTGCTGTATCTCTTGGGACATTGGGGCCCCAGGAAACTATGGTTCCAAGAGTGCTGTTTATTCTCCCTGATGAGGCCATGAACAGCCTGACTGTGGGGTCAATAATAGGCCAAGACTACTCAGTGACAAAATATTATTTGGTTTGTGGCGTGGAGGAAGATAGAAAATTTAAATAGTGATCAGGATAATAATTTTTATCTTCCAGTAAATACAGCTTAAACATTTTTCATTGTTTCATGATTTTTTTTTTGTTTTGTTTTGTTTCGTTTTGGCGGTACTGGGGATCAAATTCAGGACCCTGCGTTTGCTAGGCAGGCACTTATTCCACTGAGCTATATCCCCAGCCCCTGTTTCATGGATTTTAATATATGAAGTGTTAAATTTTCTGGGTTTCTCTTGAAATTAAAACAAAGACAAAACTTTGCATACTTGTTCCTGAATCCCTAGCTCCATAGCATTGTAAATTTAAAATGTAAATTTAGGAGCGAAACTCTGCATGTATTTTAGACACCAACCAGGTTAAACTGCCTGTGACTTTTTTTCTAGAATACAAGACCTGCGGCTATTTCTATTTTGTTTTTAGTTTTTTTTGTTTTTTTTTTTTTCGGTACCGGGGATCAAACTCAGGACCTTGCACTTGCCAGGCAAGCGCTTATGCCACTGAGCTATACCCCCAGCCCCTCTGCAGCTATTTCTAATTCAGCTTAATTTTGAGTGTTCTTCCAGCTAAAGGTGTTGAGTTCACCTTGGCATCTCAGAATACCTGATGAAGGTACCACACCAAGCCAGTCCACAGCTTTTTAGCTTCTTTGCTGTCTTCTTGAAGCCTCACATGAGAATCTAAGTGCCTAGCTCATCATTTTGTCAAGAAGCTGTAGTCTAGCCTACCCTCAAGTTCCTGGAACTCACTCAGTTCAGTGATTTGTATTAAACTCTGTATTAATTTTTCCCTTCCTTGACATAATCTGAAAACCCTATGTCCTTTAACGTATCATTTTAACTTTCCTACCTTCAATTCTCTTGTTGCTCTTTTCTGTAATTTACTCATTGATCTCTTTGGTTTTACCTTCACAAATCTCTATTCTGACACCTGTGTTTTTCTCCTAGTGTAGCTGCCTCCTCCTGGGCTTACTCTTTTCCTATCCATGCTTAGTGCTAAGCTGAGACATTCAGTATCTTCAGTGTCTCTGCTTCTTGTCCTATCCCTGTGCCACTCTTCACATTACTAACTGTATATCCACCAACATCTTCTTAAATGGTGAGAGTGGCTTGAAATAGTACATGCTTCAATAAATACATTTTCAGCCACAGTTACTGTGGGTGGCTGAGTTCTGTTGGAGAACAGTATCCAAAGGCACAGGTTGGTGAGGTCACAAATGCCAGGTTTTAGTACCATTTCTGCCACAGCCACTATTTGAAGCCTTTGTCATTTTTTTTCAACAGTTCGTATTCTCTTCACCTTGAGTACATTACCTTGCCTTTTATGGGGAAGACTGAGGCCATCAAGCCTTGAATTTCTTCAGTTGTGGACACCATGTTCCTATTGGTCTTTTAAGACATCTGGGCATGTGTATTGTTTAAATCCTCCGATGCCTTCCTGTTCTCTGGTATCAGGTTTGTAGCTTTGTGTCATCATTTACTGCCAACCCCCCTTACCAGTACTTCTTTTAGTTCTTTAATATGATAAGTTCTTTCCATCTCCACAAATTCATGTATATCACCTCTGCTCTGCCTAAGGTGCTTTCCACTGCCAACCTTACGGTGCTTTTTCTTTTTCTTTCTTTCTTTTTTTTTTTTGGCAGTGCTAGGTATTCAGCACTGAGCCTTTGCAATGAACCACATCCCTATGAGAAAGACAGAAGAGAAAAGAGAGAAAAGGAGAGAGAAGAACCAAACTCAAACTATCAGGAATTATCTTCCACAGCTGCACCATTAATCTATTCATGAGAACAAAGCCCTCTGACCTAATCACCTCTTAGAAATACCACTTCTCAACATTGTTGTGTTGGAGATTCAGTTTCCAACATATCAACTGTGAGGGATACCCTTAAACTATAGCATGTTGTTTTTAATGGATGCCATAGAGTTTGTAAGATATTTAAAATGCATGTCAGTCCACTTAAAGTAGTATGAGAATCTTAAAATAACAATTTTAATTCTTATTTAATGTATCATGGCTATCATTCATTTCACTAATCATTTGTACCATACATAAATATGATATATATAGGTATATATATAGGCATGTAATCAAGTACATCATTGCTAAATGAACTTATCAGTTAGATCAGTTAAGAATAAGAACTAATCCTGGGACTCAGCAACCTGCTCGACCAGAGGAACCCAGGTTCCTGGCCCATTCCCCTACACCTCTGGACCAGGCCACCAGGGGCTGACAGCCACACAATAGGACCTGGACTATGACACACATGATGCACAAGCAAGCATAGTGGGAGGGGAAAGTGTAAATATGAGCCAACAGGTGGTAAGTTAGCTGAGCCAGTGTTGTGCTTGGGACAAAGACACATGGAATAGAAACAGATAGGTGGGACTGACCCCCTTTTTAAAATATAATTTTATCTTTTTTTTTAAGTGTTCATGAGCTTTAGTCAGTCAGTCATTAGAGAAGCTTTATTTGATTTTTTTTTTTTTTTTTTTTGGTACTGGGAATCAAACTCAGGACCTTGCGCTTGCCAGGCCAGGTAGGCACTTGTGCCACTGAGCTATATCCCTGGCCCCTATCTTACTTTCTTTTCCTTTTCCTTTTTTCTCAATTATTTTTCTTTTTCTTATTCTAATACCTGCCCCCAACCCAGAGAGCAAGTTCAAATAACCCCTTGAATACTCATTCATTCTTTTTTTTACCCCCTTCCCACTCACCCAAACCTTGTATAACTATCCTTCCTCCTGCAGCCTTGCTTCTACTTCCTTTTCAGTTGTCTTCTTTTCCAGTTGATCTTACACATCATCCTCCCTGAATTTCCATGCCACAGGGTAACTGCACTCTGATAAGGGCAAACACTTTGCATACAAACTGCTAATGTATGATTGATGCTGTTATATAACCATAGTCTTTTCTTCTATGGTCTAAAGTACAAAATAAAAAGTTACCATAGTTTGTAAATTTCTAAATTATGCTTGATGCTATCATTATTGCTAATTGTACTGCTATAGCTAGGATGTCATCTCTGTTGTAATTAGTTGTTCTTCACTGTGTAACAATATTGGGAAGGTTTGGTTAATAATCTCACCACAGCCCTACACCAAAAGACTAGGGACTGAGCCAAACACAAACCAACATCCTACTCTCAATTGGAAAGGTAGAATCTTGGGACAGACACAAAAAATCTCTTACACATAGAAGATATCCCTGAAGAACAAATTTTTCCTACAGAGGTTTGATAATAGTGATATAGCTGCCTACTACCAAAACTCACAGGGACCATCACAAAAAACAAAATAAAATTTTTTAAAAATAGAAAATGGCAAGATAAAGGAGCAAAATGCAATCTCAGACCTTCAGCCCACCAGAACAACTCCAGGAGACATCAACATAGAAGAAATTGGAAGTCGCACATCTAAAATTTCTGAAATGATAGCAAATGAAGTTGAAAAAAAAAACCCATTAGGCTATAGAGGAAATTAGATCAGAAAAATCTTTCATGTAAAAAAAAGAAATAACAACCATAATGAAAGAATAGCTCAGCATATCTAAAGAGGACATAGATAATAAAGAATAGGGAAGCATAGGAAAATGATGGAAACCTTGAATGAACAATATAGGACAGAATTAGAACGCATGAAACATTCAAAGAGATATTCAGGACATTAAAAATTCTACTGAAAGGTGGCAAAACCCCTTGAGTAAAACTGAAGATAGACTTTCAGACCTCAAAGACAGGATTGCAGCTAGTGATCATGAAAGGAAATATCTCTTAAAACTAACAAGGAACCAGGAAATAACAATCCCACAGCTATAAGATGATGCAAAGAAAAACAGTAAGGACTGATAGTTGCCAATAAAAAAGCAGGTGTCAACACAAATGACATGAAAAGACTATTTGCAGACATAGTATCAGAAATTTTCCCAAGCATGAAAAAAGAATCTGACATATAATTAAGTGAGGCATATGGAACTCCAATTAGCCATAACCACAATAAATCTATACCCAGACATACAGTGATCAAGATCCCAGAAGTTCAGCAAAAGAACAAACTATTAAAAGATATTAGAGAAAAGAAACAGATAACTTATAAAGGAAAGCCTATCAGAATAATGATAGACTTCTCAACACAAACCATCAAGTCAAGAAGAGCTTGGAGTGAAATATTTCAAGTCCTGAGAGAAAAGAACTTCCAACCCATATTGATGTACACTGCAAAACTGTCTTTCAAAATTAATGGAGAAATAAGATACTTCCATGGCAAAGAACTGAAGAAATTCATGACCACCACACCAACCCTACAAAGAGTACTGAAGGATATTTGAGAGAGAGGTTAAATGACCACAATACCAAGAACAACAACAGAAAGAAACCACCAAGCAAGGCAAACAGTTAAACAGAGGGAAAAAGTAAGGAACCAACAGCAGAAAAATAACATGACAATGATAAACTAATACATATCAGTTACAGGCATCAATGTAAATGGCCTCAATTCACCAATCAAAAGAAACATACTGGCAGAGTAGATCAAGAAACAAAATCCAACAAGATGCTGTATGCAAGAAACCCATTTAACTCAAAAGGAAATTCATAGACTGAAAGTCAAAAGATGGAAAACAATACTCTATACAACAGGAATCTAGAAAAAAGCAGGGGTAACTCTTCTGTTTGCAGACAATGTAAATTTCAAACTAAGAATGGTAGAAAGAGATAAAGATGGTCACTACATACTTGTTAGGAGAAAACTTCAAGAGGAAGAGATAACAATCATAAATATATATGTACCAAATATGACAGCACAAAACTAAGACAAATATTAATAGACGTGAAAAATTAAATGAGAAATAACACAATTGTAATGGGGTATAGAACTGAATAATCTATTATTTTCCACCTATTCATTATAAAGAACCCCTTGTATATTAATCATAGTCATACTAAATACTCTGTCTGATAATATTGGTATACCTGGCATGTGTGGTGCTAGGGTTTGCTTTCTGTATTCAAACTGTGTGTGTGTTTTCCTTTTAGTACAGCTTATATTTTTTCTTTGGTAGCTGGACATGATTTCCTTGATTTACTAGGTAAAGGGAACTGTTATTTTTAAAAACCGTCAATAATATGGCAGTAGGATATAAGACAGTGGTGGCAAAGCTATGGCATGCATGCTGCAGTAAGTTCTGTTACTGAAAGCTCCAAAGGTTTGCCATCACTGGTTTGGAGGAAGGGAAGCATTTTCTAGTCCTACAACTACATTTCAGTCTTCCCATGCATCTATAGCTCTGTACTGTGAACCTCTCAAGTAGTTCTATTTTCTCTCTCCTCAGGTTGGACAGGCTGCCTAGAGCATGCTGAGATTTGGTATTTTTCTTCTTTCATATGGAAGACAAGATCTGAAGAACTGATATGTTCTCCTCTTAATCAGTTAAGCTTTGATAAAATCCAGCAATTTAGGTTCCAGTCAAATAGTTTCTCCTATGGATACACTTTGTTAAATATAATATAGTGCTTCAGCTTACCTCAAAGTAAAAGGTCCATTTTTTGAAAACAAACACAGAAGATTCACAATAACAAATAAAGGACCCAGTTTACGTGAGGCAGCATATGAATGTTCCCACTATTTTAGCCTTATAAGGTAAGTAATTAAAATGACTGATCTGCTTTTCACTTTATTTCTGCTTTCTTTTACCTTTTTTTTGGTCTATGGAGTCAACTTCCTCTGCACACCTCACTGGAATACTCATTCTATTTCATAGAATGAAATGTGCAATTCTAGAGTCATTAATAAATGTAAGTTAGAGCTTTAAACTAAGTGCAGTGTAATGTTTGAAAGATATCTCTTTAAATCTGCTGGTAGTTGCTGCACCTGGAGCGGTATTAAATGGTGGTGGTGTGGTGATGGGCTGTTTGCCTCTGTATCTGCTTCTCTGTGATCAGAAGCACCAGTGATATGAACACAAGTCCTTGACAGTTTGAGGACAAAGTCCTTTTTGCCCACTGTCGCTCCTGAAAGCCACTTGAGGAACACTGGGGCTGCTTGCTAAAGGTGTGTGGGTAGAAGGATGCAGAGCTGGTACTATACTAATCTGAAATTGAGTAAAAGTATCAACAAGTTCCTGGCCATGTCTCCTACAGAATTTCAAAAACTTACATCAGACAGATTCCACCAGCAGAATTTTCCTACTCAGTTACCTTTCCTGTCATCCCAATCTTACTTAGTGTTACATTCTAGGGGATGGGGATATAGCTCAGTGGAATAAGCGCCTGCCTAGCAAGTGCAGGGTCCTGAGTTCGATCCCCAGTACCGCAAAAAAAAAAAAAAAAAAAAAAAATCAAACAATATTCTGTTACGGTTCATTTTAAATTCTCAGTACTGACAATTCTATTTTAACATTTATGAAAACTGACTGCAAGTTGCTATGTGGAATTTAAAATCATCAAGTTATAAATGAAAATTAATTTTTAACAACATTTTAAGGGCTTTTTCAGGTTATTTTCCAGATTGTGCAAGGACAAAAGAAAGCTTGGTTGTGTGTATAAAAAAAGATGTTGATGTAGCATACCAGTAGAAAAAGATGGGGTTCCTGAGAAATTCTAATTTTGAGTTTATCTTACCATTATTTAATTGTCTCTATAGTGAAAATAAGAAGGCAGCAGAAATTTAGATTTAAAAATCTTACATCAGTTGGGTGTGGTAGCATGTGCCTGTAACCCCAGCATTCGGGAGTCTGAGGGAGGAGGATCGTTGGGAGTTTGAGACCTCCCTGGGCTACAAAGTGAGCTCAAGGCTAGCCTGAACTGTATAGGGAGACACTGCCTCAAAAAAAAAAAGGTAAAAATCTTACATCATTGTATGGTGGCATATATTACAGGACAGAGTGCTCAAGTAGAGTTCTAATAACAAGGAAAAACATGCAGTGTTTGTGTTTCTTTTGTGTTGGGCCATCTTTTATGGCTTTGTCCTAACTTTAAATCTATTTTCTTTAACCCTGTATGATTTGTACATTGTCATGCATTTGATATAAAAGCTTATCTTAGTCTATTTTGGGTTGATGTAACAAAATATCTGACACTGGACAGTGTATGAAGAGGAAAGGTTTATGTGACTCAGTATTCTGGTGGTTCAAAAATATGAACAGTAATGCACATGGGTCAACAGCAAAAGCACAAACATGCAAAAGAGATCAGATGGTGAGGAAGCAAGAGGGTGAGCTGAGAAAGCTGAACTCACACACAGAGAGTTCTTGAGGACCTTATTCTTGAGGAACCTAATCCAGCACCATGACCTGATCCGCTGCCGAGGGACAGAATTAATCCACTCATCAGGCCTGAGCTCCCATAACTTAATTACCTTCCTTTAAGCCCCATCCCTTAAGGGTTCTACCTCCTTTCAATATAGTTAATTGAAGACCAAGTTTGTAACACGTGAATCTTTTGGAGACAAACCACAGTAGCCCTGATTTAGTTTTTCAAGTAGATGGCAATTCCGTTCAGGCCAGCTATCATAGTTTAATTTTATACTATATACTATCAATGACAGTTGTTCAACTAATCTTTGACAATTATCCAGGATAAAAGAAACCTAACATCTTTTAACTTGTTATTTATCAGGGTGGAACTATGTTTCATTTAGAAGAAGGTGCATTTATTATTTAGAGTTTTGATGAGATTGAAAGCAGAAACATCTTCATATAGGAGTTTCTTTGTCCTAATTATGGCTCAAACTTCTCCCATAATTTTTACTCTTGCTGGATATTATTTGGCATGTTAATGATTCATTGACATTCACATGTGTTGATAACTTGATGTTTTAAATTTTGTTCTAAGTCATTAAACAAAATAAATGAAACCATTTCAAATTGAAAAAGGGCACTATTACTCAATTTTAACTGTAGAACACCTTGTAATAGTTTGATAATTGCTATCATAAATCATTCAAATATTCCATAAATTTAATAGTTCATCATTCAAACTTTGTTCCCTAGAGAGTATCTTTGCAAAAGCCCATTACATTTATTACAATTGTACAACATTTAACTTTCTGAAAATATTACATAATCATTATAGGAAATTAGAAAAAGGAAGAAAACATAAATTACTCATTCCTTCATAGAGAAATAATTATTTTTGCTGCTATGAAATACCCATGCAGTCTTTTAAAAATCTTTTTCTTCACTTATATTCTGTACTTTTGAAGATAAGACAAACAATCCAGTAGAAAAAAGGTAAGAAATTTGCATGAACATTTCATAAAAGACTAGTTGTAAATGACTGATAAATCCACTAGAAATAAGTAAAATGCAAATTAAAATTTAAATAAGATCCTCCTAAATAACCATACAACTATCAGAATTAAAAAGACTGACAATAAATCATACTTGTAGGATTTGGAGCAAAGGAAATGCCTGCAATCCTGATGAGATCTGCAATGGTCATAGGCCATTTGGAAAACCACTTGACATCCTGTATCAGTGCTGAAGATCTGCACATCACAGTTCCATCCCCAAATACTTATTCAACAAAGTTGTGTACTCCTGTACAACAAAAGACAAATAGAAGACTATTTGTAATAGCACTATTCATTTATTATTTATTAGGATTAAATGTTGCTAAATTACTGTCCAAATATGTTATCACACACTGGAGAATGCCAATTCTCTCCATGCTCAACAACATCAGGTATGGTGACTTGATTAATCTTTTCCAATTTGACCATTATTTTTGCTTGAATTTGCATTTCTTTCAGTCTTCGCAAAGTTGATCATTTAAAAATAAGTTTATTGGCCATTGTGGATCTTCTATGAAGTATCTTTGCTCATTGAAAAAAATTTAAATGTAAATTTACTCTTAGATGTTTCCTTATTGATTTTTTTTTTTTTTTTTGGCGGTACTGGGGATCGAACTCAGGACCCCACACTTGCTAGGCAGGCACTTATTCCACTGAGCTATATCCCCAGCCCTCCCTTATTGATTTTTAAAAGATTATTAGAAAATAAGAACATGAATCTTTGGCTGTCTTAGATGTACTTTTCCCTGGATGCCCCTTAATTTTGCTTTTGATGTTTTAAAAAAATTTTTGTTGTAAAAGACAGCATGCATATAGAAAACCATATACAATAGAAGTATGGCTTAGCAGATTATTCTGAGGCAAATATCCTTGCAACTAGTTTCTCAGTGAAGAAATAGAATTCTGTCTTCCCAGAAGCCCCTTCATGTACCTATAGCTATCTCCATCTTATTCTGCACAAATACTCACTATCCTGTTATGAAAGAGTTTACTTATGTATCAGAATGGTTTTATCATCCCAGTGTGCATTCCTAGACATTGTAGTTTAGTATTATTCATTAAAATTAATATTTCTTCTAATTTATTATTTTTACTTTGAGATGATTCATATATCATAAGGTTCACTCTTGAAAAGTCTACAATTCAGTGGCTTTTAGTACTTTCACACTGTTGTGCACCCACAGTCACTCTCCAACTCCGGAACAGTTTTGGCAGCCCTCGGAGAAACCCTGTATCTCTTAGCAGTCACTCCAGTTCCTCCTTCACACCTCTTTCACAGCCCTGACAACCACCCATCTAGTTTGCATTTCTATGGATGCCTGTTCTGGACATTTCATACAAATAGGGTCTTACAAAGTATGGCCTTTGGTGTTTAGCTTCTTGCTCTTAGCATAATTTTTTAAAAGTTCTCTCATGTTATTTAGCATGTATTTCATTCCTTTCTATGGTCAAATGATATTCCATGTATGTAGATATCACATCTTGCTTATCTGTTCATGGACTGCTGAACATCGTGTTGCTATAGTTTGGGAAGTATAAATAACGCTGCTACAGACAGTTTTTGTGTGAACTTATGTCTCAGTTTGGGGGAGTAGAATTGCTGGATGATACAGTGACAGTGTGGTTAACTTTTTGAGGAACTGCCAAACTGCTCTCCCAGCATCTGCATCATTTTATATTCCCAGCAGGAGTGTACAACGTTCCAATTTCCTTGCCAAACCTCCTTGTCTTAATATGGTTTTATGGCTCTTTTATTCTACACTACTCCCTGCCCATCCCTTTCTTTTCCTAACAGTTTATCTATTGAAAAAACCAGATTTGTTGCTCTCTGAATTTTCCTTAGTTTGTTTTTTTGCTGAGTGCATACTCATGGTGAAGTTTAAAGTATTATCTCATTTCTACAAAACAGCAATTGTATCCAGAAACTGGATTGGACTGGTTAGATATATTTGGCAAGACTAGACAGCAGGATGTGTTCTTCATCAAGAGATACACAGTGCCTGATGGTCTCTCATACTGTAATGCTAGCAGCTGTTGATGCTTCATGCCTAGATCCATTAATTCACTTAAGGGTTGAAAAATGTTAATACTCAAACTCTAGAGTTTCTATTTCATTTACTGACTGGAATATATTTATAAATACAATTTTGACTATATTTATTGTATAGTTCATAAGGATACAGTCCATACTGGAGAGGAAAAACACATGTATGATAGATTTCCTTTATTAACCAATTTTCCAAAATAATTAACTGATCTCTTATTGAACTCTGAAAGTGATTAAATTTGAGTTTTAAAATTTCATTTGGTAGCATTATGAGCTCTTAGATGAAGTTTTATTGATGGATTTCAACTGAGAGCCTATTGTCCCTCTTTGGCCAGTGGGATGCATGCCCAGCTGGCTCCTCATGACCCTAGTACTTTTTCACAGCTTTTTTTTTTTGCCTGATATATAAAGTTAACTCAGGGTCATTTTCTGTATCTTGTATTGTAGACTTCTTAGTTCTTCCTTCAAGCAATCTTTTCTGTATTTTTGTTTTGTTTTGTATTTTAGTAAGATAGCTCTCCTAGCTTTAGTGTCCATTCTCAAGACGGCCTGGTAGGCTTTACAGTATCTGTTGGGTGTCATATGCATGTCTCTGTTATCAAATCCATCAGATATCCTGTTGCTTCCTTCTGCTTCCTCTTGTGAAAATGCTAAGACCAGACAGGTATGGTGGCAGGTGGTGGCTTGTATTCTGAGGTTTGTGGGGATACTCTGTCACCCAAGTGTGCTGTGATTATTGGCCCATGATTTTCACTTTGTTGTCTAGTTTTTAACTGTTATTCCATGACAATTCAGGAAGCCCCAAAATCTTTGTCATATCACCACCATCTTTGCAGAATCTTTTTTGACCTGTAAAAGTCTTAAATTTTAATGTAGTCAGATGTATCAATCTTTAATGTTATGGTTTTATACTTCTGCTTTCATGTGTAAAAAGGCTTCTTCATCCTAAGCTCAAATAAGTAACCTGTCATATATCTTTAAATACTTCATTGGGTTTTATTACTGTACTTTAAAAAGTGGAAATCACCTATAATTTATTTGGTGTTTGGTGAGATTTAGGGACTAGTTTTCAATTTTCCAAATATCCATTTCCAGAATGGATTTTCAATCATCTCAGAACTAATTCTAGGAGCCTCATTTATCATGGACTCAATGCTGTTTGTGGTTATGTCTATTGCTAATCTCTCTAGTTATTTCTGTCTCTCTCTGTGACCCCATTACACTGTTTTAAAATCCAAACTTCATAATTTTTGTATCTGGTAAGCACAAAGATCTTCTTTTTGTTGATGTCTTTCAGCATTTTCTTAATTATTTTTTCTACTTATTCTTTATGATAAATGTTAGAAAATTTTATCAGCTCCATGGATATTTTGACTTGAATGGCAAATAATTTGGCAAGAAATGGTATTTTCATAACACGGGATTTTTTTCCACTCAAGAAAAGAGTATATTTCTTCCTTTGTTCTACTTATGTTTTGTGGCCCTAGTAAATCCTCAAATCTGTCTTTTTAAATTAAGAAAATATATTCTGTATTTCCTTATCTGATTCCTGCAAGAAAGACTGGTTCCACAGGACGGGATACTGATGGCCCAGGTAGGGTGAACTGTTGCATCACTGCTCTGTGGGACCCGCAGAGGCAAGGAGTAGATTGATTGTGACCATCCTGAGCCTGTGTCTTACAGCAGTCAGACTTCTCAGAGCATAACTGGTCAACGGCCAGACCCACTGGGCTCTGACATCTTGCTGCATTTATGAAGCCATGTTTCCCACAGGAAAGCTGATGACTGGGTGTGGCTGAGACCCTAAGGTATGATTTTCCTAGGAGGTAGGCTCCTCTGCCAGCTGACTTTGGCTTGGGGACTCCTCCATAGCTCTGCTAAACTGTCCTTAGGTCATATAGTCATGGCAGTTTAGGATTCTTCCACTAGAATTTCCTTCCCTGCTTTCTTCACATGGGTCCTCTTTCCTTGCATTGTAGTCAGTGGCTCTCCCAGCCTTTTTCTTTTTATTTTGCTCCTCCTCATTTTTTCTTACAGGTATTTTCTCTAGCACAGTCCTTGAATGTGAAATGCCATGTTTGCATCCACTTTTCAGAGGATTATATTATAGACACTTTAATATAACTTGTACTGTGGTTGAATCTGTATTCCAGGTGAATAGTTTTTCCACAGTAGTAGGCCTAATAAGTGGCTAAGCTGAGCTGATAGTCAACTACAAGTCTGAATCCCATCTTACCTCATATGTGTAGTTCGCACATTGAAGGGCATAGAATATCAGTACCAGTAGGCTGGCATCTAGGTGACTTGTTAATCAGGAGAAACATTTAAGGTAGGCAAGAGAAGTTAGGGCTGGATTCTGGACAACTTCTATGCCAGGCCAGGGCATGAAAGAGACTCTGAGTTCTGACTGAGCAGTGGCCTATTATTGTCCTTCAGTAATGGCCTACGCTTGTTGGTGGCAGGAGAACCTGGTGTTCCTGAAGGTAATTTGGCATGTGTATACAAAATTTTAAATGAATGCTTCTTGGCTCAGTAATGCCTAGGTGAAGTCAAATGTGCAACATTTCTAGAAATTTGTGTCAAGGAAATAAAATTTAAGCATCATATACATTCACTCATACTGGTTGTGTGCATGTAATTCATTTAATCATTTCATATTGTTGAACATTTATTATTTCTATTTTTCTTACACTTTCATGCACCACTTAATGAGAAGAACATCAGTCTGAGAAATGTAACATGATATAGTTTCATCATTGTGTGACGAGGATCGAGCATGCACTTCCACAAACCTAGACGATGCAGTCTAAAGCACACCTTGACTGTAGGGCCCAGTGATGGTGAGCCTTTGTAGATGATCGACCAAACTGCCACCTAAGACTTGCCTATCTGTCACACAGTGCCAACACTGCCATTGAACCTAAACATTCAGGTTTTAGTTTAGGAAAAACAACTCATACTGACAACTTTTGTCTTAAAAGAAAAATGAGTAACACATGTACAATAGGCCCACCACCCCTGGTACAGCCTATTGATCCTTGGTTACAAACCAGAACTGAATGTGACTATATTGGCTGCTGCAGGCAATCATACATAACACAATGGGATCTGCACATATAAATACAGAAAAGATATAATAAAATATGCAGATAAAAGATAAAAAGATGATACACACATAGGGCACTTATGCAATATATATATGTATATTCATACATTGTATATTCATGCATATACATTCATATATATTTATAGCTTTGTGAATAGATATCATATAATACAGATATTTATTATACACATATGTATATATACATCTATGCCTATTAAGTATATAATATATATATTCATTAATTGACACTAATTTCTCTGATTTCAAGCTACATATATAAGTTTCACTCTAGTCTTCCCCTTTTCTATATTAGTATCTTCCTTCATTAATAAGAAAACACCTGGTTCTCTTTTTCTTCTATGCGTATGTATGTGAGGCTCCCATGCCCACTAGCCAGGATAACACTGTGGTAACACGGTGAGGGGCTGATGGGCTTCACACTCCTCCCGACCCACCTGGACTCTGATATGGCAAAGATTCCTCATCCTGCAGAGATTATGACAAGCTGCCCTCTGGGCTGTCACAGCCTGACCTACCCAACCTGACCCTCATACACAACCACATGAATGCCTATCTTGTTTGGCTCTGGGTCATGACTATTGGACCAAGTTGTTCATACGGGCAAGGAGAAGGAAAAGAGGAAGAGGAAAGCAGGTGGGAAGACATACGTACATTTTAAGAGTAGAGATTGTAACGAATGGGTTAGAGGGTTGTTTGCAAAAGAAATCTGGTTGTGCCTGTGCTGAAATCATCCACCACTGGGCAGTTTGGCCTTGTGTTCGGTTTCCTTACTCTTTATGCTTGTCTCAGTTATTTTTCCCTTCCTCATCCTCATCTTCCTTTTTCTTCTTTGAGAGGTGAGGTCAATGAGTGCAATTTATTTTTTGTAATTAAAAAAATGACTAGAAACTTTATTCTTAAATTAAAAACAAAGTCTCTAATTACATTCATTTTCCCTCTTCCTATGTGGAGGGTAACAGACAGCATGGCTTTTAAGACTACCTGGGTTTTATTTTAATTTAAATTTTTTGAAGTTGTTCTATCCACAAAACAATGCTGCTTATTTTACCTATTAATTTCTTGAATTGGAGGCTTGCTCTTTTTCAGTTGCTAACTGGTATCTCTGACATTTTCCCAACTGGTTTACTGATTCACCAAAAATCATTCACCTGTGCTGGGCTATGTAGAGAGTGGAGAGAAAAAATAGTAAAAGATCTTTATTCTTTTTTACACCCTCAATATCTAATAAAAAATGTTGACATTTCCAAGTGTGGCAAGTCCAGTTGATTAAAAACTAGCCAAATGGCGAACTCAACCAGCACCAGTCTATAGCTATTGAAATTTGCACTTCTCAGGCACTGGTGGAATGTATGAGGCTAACTGTAAGTGGCTTCAGAAAGCTGCATGGGTGCAAATGCTTTCCACTGTGCTGCTACTCTAATAGCTCTGTGAGGTTTGCTGCCTACAGTTGCTCCAAATTTGCTTTATGATGGGGTTACCTAGGATTAAGTTCACATTTTACATATGGCTGTTGAAAACAGACTCTGTTTAGGAGGATTTATCTGATGAAGTCATACCCTCTCCTCTTTGGAGCTTTCAGCAGTGAGGTTTTAGTCCTCTGTATTAGTGATTTTGGCAGCAGGTAGCATTTTCCCACCCTAGTTTCTGAGAAAGCCGTGCTGGCATGGGCCTCCTTAGATTCCAGCTGTACAAACTTGAGGCCTTTTACAAAATCTTTCAGATGACTACATAAAGGGAATTAAACATGTAACACTCTTTCGCTTTAGGTTTATACTTTTCTAGTTCTTTTGTTTGGATTCTTTTTCTTCCTTACATCCCCTGATGCTATTTTAATGGTCCATTTTCAAGGAGATGAATTATACCCCTGGGACTCTGCTTTCCAATTTGAAAATTTTCTTTCTGTGACAGGAGTGGAAAATAATAGAAAACAGTTCATACAGCTGCCTTAGTTACCAAAACAATAAAATGAAAAGTGCTTGGCTACTTGCCTTTTCTTTTTCTCTCTCTTTTTGTGGAGTACCCACCGAACACAGTAATCTTCATCCTAAAATTTACGTATCTTTTTGCAATTACTAGTTCATAATTACTCTGTAAATTGTAGTGAGAGAATTTTGTGACCTGATTATAGTTTGGTGCCAAAGCATTTTTTTTACTTTGTTTTCTTTTAAATTACTTTTAAGACTACATGGATAATACATTTATATATGTTCAGTATAGCAATGTAAAAACTTTACAGAAGTGTATAGTGTGAAAAGTGCAAATCTTAGCTAGGCAGGGTGGCATATATCCATAATGCTAGCACTCTGAGGCAGGAAGATTGCAATTTTTTATTTTAAAGAGAAAGAAAAATACCCAATAAGATACAATGATACAGAATTTCAAAACAAAATAATAAAAAATAACAATGTTTATTATATTCAATTTTGTTATCTTCAAAGTAGTTACTCAGATTATAAAATATAGGTATATAAAATTGGTCAAACAATATAAGCACAGTTTTCAATGAACTAATAGAAATTAATAGTATAATTATCTTAGCTATTGTATGTGTGTGTATATATATATTTTTCCCTTCCTTCTTTTCTCCTTTCCCCCATCCCAGTTGTTCTTTCCTTTTGAGCAGTTTCTAATTTAACAACTTACCAAGACCCTGTCTCGAAATAAAAAGGGCTAGGGATATACCTCAGTGTGAAGGCCCTGGGGACATTTACCTCTGTTCTCAACTTATTGGAGGGAGTATGATTTCAGTAAGTTGGCTCACAGTGAATTTGAGAACAGTGATACATTCAGATCAGCAAAAACCACATATATTAAATGCATTCATTAAAAAGTAAAGGTCATAAAACGCTTTAAATGTATGTTTTTGGTATGGAGTCCAGGAAAAGCAGGTAAACAAAAAAGAATACACAATTTACCCATAATTCTAATACTACCATTAGTTTTTAATGCTTTCAGAAGATTGGCTTTTATTCTAAAGTACTACATGTATGTGAAATAAAAGAATGAAAGACTTACTTAGTCCCATTAATAATGACAAAAGCACAACAAGGGCTGGCACAGAGGAAATGTCCAATATGTTGCCTTCTCCTTCCTCAGACCCATGTCACTTGGTGTGAGGATATATCCTGAGAAGTAAGTCATTGGGTGATTTTGGTGTTGTGTCACCATGATGGCTCTTAGACAAACCCAGACTGTATAGTCTACGGCATGGGTAGGTTATGTAGTAGACCCAATTGCTCCTAGGCCTCACATCTGTGCAATGTATCGCTGTACTGAATACTGATGCAACAGTAATACCATGGTATTTGTGTATCTAGACATATCTAAACACAGAAAGGATGCAGTAAAAACACAGCATAAAAGAGGTTTTTTGGTACCACGAATCAAACACAGGACCATGTGCTTGCCAGGCAGGCATTGTGCTTCTGAGCTCTATCCCCAGCCCCTACAGCATAAAATGGGGAAAAAAAATTAGCCCTGTATAGGCCCTTACCAGGGGAGGAGTGCGTGGGTCTGGAAGTTGGTCCGGGAAAGTTGGCGAGTGGGAAATATCCTATGTGAAGTGTAGGACATTCCTGTGCACTACTGCAGATTCTCTAAACACTGTGCTTATACACTTAGAGGGCCAATAGAGAAATAGTATGTTCAAAGAAAAAATGTATTACAGTGAAAGACACATTGCCATAAATCTCCCTCAAAATACTCCTTCTCGCTTCAAACACTTATCTCCTCATTCTTGCCATTTTCTAGAGCAATTCTGGAAGTCTCTCATGGACACCTCTATGAAGTGTGATGAAAAGTATGGTGAATGCTGCCAAGTGCCCTCCAAGAAAAAGGCAGACTTGTAACACCATGTGGAGCGTCCTCACCTGCCTCGTTCGCCAGATTGCACACTGGGAAACTTTTGCCTCCTCTCCATGTCAGAATGACCACACAAGGTAAATATTTTGAATTAATTCAGGACATTGAGGCTGACATGAGCACACAACTAAGGACTCTCCCAAAAGAGGACCTCAGAGCTGCTTCCTAAGGAGACAAGAGCAGTGGGGTGTGTCTGAGAAGGACATGTGTTCAGGCGTATTAATAGCCATGTGTCTTTTATTCACATTACTTTTTTAGTTCATACCTCATATATAGAGAGACCGCTGAAAGTGTATGCATACTTCAAGAAAAGAGAAACTTGTACAAATGTCTTAATTCTAAATATATTGTGACATTATGAGATTTATACAAGTTGCTTTTGGTTTCTGTAATTAGTAGAAATACTCAGAGTGGTGGCCATTAGCTTCCAGGCATGTATCAGTAGGGCAAACTGATGCTTGGGTAACCTTAGTCATTGAGATTGCTGCATATGCATTTTGAATTTCTTCTTTATGGGCTGGCAGTGTAGTGGGTTTTCTGCAATGTTTATGACATTCTCTAGGGACCACCATAGGAGGGTAACACCATCTGTTGAAAAAACAACATGTTATTTTTCATTTCCTGAAGTATGTATATACTTTTTGGTATATATTTATACATACATCATGAAAACAAAAACTTGTATAAATATTTTAATAGTAAATTTACTGAGATATCATGAGATTAATGCAAGTTGCCTTTGGCCTCTACAATTACAAGCAGTACTCATAGTGGTGGACATGAGCTTCGAGACATGTATTAGTATGGTGAACTGCTGAAGTGTTTATACATTTTTTTGGAAACACTTAGTATATGAGTGCAACCTAAAATAATAGAAAGAGATAGGGCTTTTTTAGCTCCATTATAATCTTATGAGATAAACATCATATATGTGGCCTGTTGTTAACTCAACAGTTTCTATTTAGGGCACAATGTAAAGGTCTTTTTATTTTTTATTTTTTTTATTTTTTTTTATTTTTATTTTTTTTTGTGGTACTGGGGATTGAACTCAGGACCTTGCACTTGCTAGGCAAGCGCTTATTCCACTGAGCTATATCCCCAGCCCAATAAAGGTCTTTTTATATTCTTTCTCTTTTTTTGTGTTTAATTCAATCTATATCATCACTAAAAATATGATACAGAGTACAATAAAATATTGGGTTATTTCTTAAAATGGATTTATCAAAAATAATATTATTATATCAAGATTATGAATAGTTTTAGAGCTCTTTAAAGTATCACCAAGTTGTTTACTACAGTTTTGTATAGTTTGTACTGCCATTATCATGGAGCATGTAACAGTACTGGAGATTGTTAGTCCTACTTTTCTAATTTGGTAGAAGCTAAATGACAGCATGTATTTAAGCAGTTTCTCTTTGATTACAACTGAGTTTGATCATCTACCGATGTTTACTAATATAATTTCCACTTTTACTTAATTACTTGTTGAGTGCCTGCATTTTATCTCCAAAAATTATCTTTTTAAAATCATAATAATACATGCTTATTGCAAAATTAGAATGTTATAAAATACACATAAAAATTCTCTTTTCCACAGAATCTTCTTAATATTACTCCCAAGGAAGTAGTTTGAGAATTGCATCTGTATATTTCTTGTTCTTTTTCTAAAATTAGGAGTTATCTCAATTGCTTTTCTTATGCTGAGACAAAATATTCTACACCCACAAGTTAAAGGAGAAAGGGTTTATTTGGACTCACAGTTTGTGGAGGTTTCAGTATGTGGTCAGCTGGCTCCAAGGCAGGGCGGCATGGCAGAGCAGGCAAGAAGCAGCAAGCAGCACTCAAACAAGCCTCCCTTCCCTTTCATGCCACCCAGGCCTCAAGCCTTTTGGTTGCTGCTATCCACACTCAGGTTGGGCTTTCCCATTATCCACAATGAGAACAACCCTAATTTAGTACTACACACCCTTAATCACACATCCTGGATCCGACCATATCCAAAAGCCCCATCTAAGAGCATATGAGGCTTTGTGGAGACATCCAGATAGAAGCCCTAATAGGAAGTAAGTCCATTTTCAAATTTCCTATTCTTTCCCTTTGTGCTTTTTTTTTTTTTTAAATAAATTTAGCTAAGAAAGGGCCTTTTCCTCCAAATTTTGCTCACTAAATTTTAAATTCTGTTTTCCGCCATTTAAAAATTTCAGTGTGCATTGTAAGGTCATGATGACCTGTGATTTGTTTTTTTCAAGAAAACTATTTCAGTACATTTTTGAAGGTAACAAGCTGTCTTACTTATTTTCCTCATTACTGAGACAAATTACCTGATACTCAAAGTTAAAGGGGGAAGATTTATTTGGCTTACACTTTGTAGATGTTCCAGCCCATAATCGGCTGGCACCAAAACAAGGTGGCTTGGCGGAGGGGTATCCCAGAGGAGAAATAGTTTGTAGTGGGCAGAAGATAGCAAAAGCAACAGGCAAAGGAAGGGATAGGCACCTTTCCCTCCCTTGTGTTGCATGGGGGCTACCGGCCTAGGGCAGGTGTAGTGCTCACACCCTTCCTCCCAGCATCAGACCATGAGGAAATCACAAACTCTAGATTCAGCCGCCTCTGAAAAACCCGCCCTCCCATGACTGCATGCGGCTTTGGTGAGAGACATCTAAACACCAAGTATAGCACAAGCTAAAAGCAAATTTATCTCCAAATTGTGAGGCAGTGGTCCCCAAACCATGCATTGCATGATTTTCATCTTCTCCAACACAAAGCCACCATTATCATGTTTTAAATTCTGAAGGGTAAGAGAGTTCTTTCTGATGGGTCTTGTTTTATTGATTTAGGTATCATTTAATGTTATTTCTTCAATTGTTATATAAAAGTATGAATCTTACTTTAATATGAGTAGATTTCCCTTCATACAAAACAAAGGTGGGTATATCTCTCTGATAAAAGTCTTCCTACCCCAGAATTTGCTTAACTTAAAAAAATTATGCGTCTTTAATGATGTGTATTAAATATGAGCTGAAATTGAAAAAACAAAATGATCCATGAGCCTGAGCTCTGCTCAACTGTTTATTTTTCAGTATTGCAGAAGCAGGAAATACAGACCAATCTCTGTACATGACAGACACTGCTAACCTCATTCTACAGATGAATAAACTGACACCTTAATTGAATGTCTGTCTCAGATACATAACTGAGTACCATTATTAAGGAGAGTTGTACTTTCCTATTTTTCCCTTATGTTGTGTGTGTGTGTGTGTGTGTGTGTGTGTGTGTGTGTCCTTTTGAGACAGGGTCTCGCTATGCAGTTCATGCTGGCCTTGAGCTCACTTTGTAGCCCAGGCTGGTCTCGAACTCACAATGATCCTCCTGTCTCAGCCTCCCAAGTGCTGGTATTACAGATGTGCACCACCACACTGGGTCTCCACTCTGTTTTATAAACATTTTTTAAAGTATGAGAGTGGGTCTCTTTGTTTTTTAAGAGCCACATTTAAAATTTTTTTAAAATTTTTTTAATTTAAAGAGAGTAAAAAATTAAAAATGATATAGAATTTCAAAACAAAATAATAGGAAATTAACAATAGTTGCTAATTTGTATACTGTTATCTTCAAAGTAGTTGTTCAGATTACCAGATATAGGCATGCAAAGTTGATAAAAGAAATTAAGCATTAACTGTTCCTTTCAAAAAACCAATAGAAATTAGAAGTACAATCATCTTAGCTGTCTTGTGCTTGTGTATGTATATGTATGTGTATATATATATATATATATATATGTATATATAATTTTCCCTTCTTTCTTTTCTCCTTTTTCTCATCCCAGTTGTTCTTTCCTTTTGAGAAGTTTCTTTCCCTTTCACAGTGTCTACTGTGTCTTTCAGATGTTCTTTACTCTTTCAATTGCTTACACTAGGGAGACAATATGATGTTGACATATGCAGGCCTAATTTATCTCTAGTTGCATCCATTTTCCTATAAAAGCCTCTTGTTTATCTTTCCTTATAGCTGAATAATATTCCATTGTATAAAAATACCACATCTTTTTTTATGTATTCCTCAGCTGATGAGCATTTGGATTGTTTCCAAGATTTATCGTGACAAATTGCACTGCTATAAATGTGGGTGCACATATACAATTGTGTTATGATGTTTTCAATTCTGAAAAATACCTGTGAATGGCTGGGTCAAATGGGACCTCTGATCCTAGTTTTTTAAGGACTCTTCACACTGAATCTTTGTTAAGGAATCTTCAATCTTTCCACAGTGGTTTTTCCATAGTATCATTTAATGTTGTTTCTTCAAATGTTATATAAAAGATTCCACAGGAATCTCCGCACTGATTTCCTTTTTTTTTTTTTTTTTTTTTGGCGGTACTGGGGATTGAACTCAGGACCCTGTGCTTGCTAGGCAGGCGCTTATTCCACTGAGCTATATCCCCAGCTCCTCCACACTGATTTCCACAGTGGTTGTACCAGTCTACACTCCCTTCAGTGGAGAAGGGTTCCTTTTTCCCCATAGGCCTCCCCGCATTTGTTATTGGTTGATTTTTTTATGATAGCCATTCTTTCTGGGGTGGAATAGAATCTCAGTGTTGTTTTAATTTGCATTTCTCAAATGACCAGTGATGTTGAACATTTTTCATATATTTATTTAACATTTGTATTTCCTCATCTGAGAAGTGTGCATTCATTTCTGATGCCCATTTTTGGACTGGACCTTCGAATTCTGGGGGCCTGATTTTTTAAAAATTCCTTATACGTTCTAGATAGAAATCCTTCGTCCAAGGAATAGTTGTTTAAAATTTTTTTCCCAACTCATGGGTTTTCTTTTTACTCTATTGGTGATTTCTTTTGATGTGCCAAAACTTTTCAATAAGATGAGATCCCAGTTGTTGATTCTTTGAATAATTTCCCATGCAGTTTGGTTTTTGTTCGTGAACTACCTACCTACCCTTGTGTCTACAAGATTTCTACCTACTTTCTCTTCCAGTAAATTTAGGGCCACATTTTGTTTTTAAGAATTGGGATCTAATAGTGCCAGAGAAGCTTTGTAACCAATGTGGTGTGGTGGAGTATCTAGCTAGATCATGTGAGATCCGGGTTGATTGTCACCCAATGTTTCAATCCCTTTGCTCCTTTCTGAACTTAGCAGTTTTTTGTTGTGGAGTTGTAGAAATTATTCGCTTATATACCCTAGATACCAATCTTTTATGCAGTCTATGATTTGCAAACAATTCCCCCATTATGTAGATTATACAGTTTTGTTAGTGTATTTTGATACATAAAATTTAAATTTTCATGAAATACAATTTATTATTATTATTATTATTGGAACTGGGAATCGAACTCATGACCTTGCACTTATAAGGCAGGCACTGTGCCACTGAGCCATATCCCTGGCCCCTAATTTATTATTGTTTTCATTTGTTGCCTGTTTCTTATATGCAGAAATCATCCCAAACTTTGAAGATCTTTCATCTTCTAAGACTTTTACAGTTTACATCTTAGGTCTTTGTCTTCAGTCCATTTTAATCTGTGTATACAGTGTAAAGTAAGAGTGCACCTTCATTCCCTTGCATGTGGATGTTTAGTTTTCCCATTAAATGGCCATGGCACCTTGTCAACTCAATTGACTACATTTGTGAAAATTTATTTTGGGGCTCTATGTTCTATTTCATCAGTTTGCATATCTCACTGTAAGTATGTATCTTACTGTTTTAATTACTTAAGTACTGTAGTAAGTTTTGAAATCAGAAAGTGTGAGAATTCCAACTTTGCTCCTTTTCAAGGCTTTTTGGGTATTTGGCATCCCTTGTGAGATGAAGTCCTTGGGTTTTGATAGGGATACACTTCTTCAGATTGTATTGCAAGCTTAGCAATATCATTTTCCACTCCATGCTCATGGGTTATCTTTACATTCATTTATATCTTGTTTAATGTCTCTCAGTATTATTGTGTAGTTGTTGCTACCTCTGTAACAAAAGTTGTCCTAAGTATTTATTCATGTTGGTGCTATTGTAAATTGAATTGTTTCCCCAATTTCCTTTTTGGATTGTTCTTCACTGATATATAGAATTTAAACTGATATTTGTGTGTTAATTTCATTTTCTGAAACTTCGTTGAATTTCTGTTTTAGTTCTAGAAGTTCTCTATGTATATGTTTGTGCTGAATAGTTGGGTTTCCTATATATAAGACCATGTTATCTGGAGGTAATGTTGCTTTTTCTTTCCAATTTTTTTTTTTTTTTTTTTTTTTTTGCGGTACTGGGGATTGAACTCAGGACCCTGCGCTTGCTCGGCAGGCGCTTATTCCACTGAGCTATATCCCCAGCCCCCTTCTTTCCAATTTAGATACTTCTTTTCCTCACCTAATTGCTCTGGCTAGAACTTCTAGAATAGGTGGTAGCAAACCTGTCTTGTTTCTGACTGAGGACTACGTTTTCAATCTTTCACCATTAAGTAAGATGTTGTCTGTGGGATTTTTGTATTGTTGCCTTTACCACATTAAAAAAAATTACTTGTATTCTTAATTTGCTGAGTGTTTTTATCATGAAAGCAGGTTGGATTTTGTTAATGCTTTTCTGCATCAATTAGATTTATTCTCTTATATGATATATTTCACTGGTTGATTTTCATACATTGAAATATCTTCGCATTCTGGGAATAAATCTCTCAAGCCTGTAGTAACTCTTTCGGCTTGTTGCTGAATTTGGTTTGTGTTTCATTCATATTTGCACTAACATTTATATGGAATACTGAGTTGTAGTTTTCTCTTCCAAGTGTTCCATCATTAAGTTTTTGAAGACTTTGGGAAAGACTAATGTTAATTCTGAAATGTTTGGTAGAATTCATCAATAAAGCTCCGTGGTCCTGGGTTTTTTTTTTTTGTATAATCTCTCTGATTACCAATTGTTACAGGTCTATTCATGTTTTCTATTTATTCTTAATGTAGTTGGGTAGACTATGTGCTTAGAGAGGAATTTTTCCAGTTCTTCTTCTTCTTTTTTTCTTCCCGTTGTGGGGACTGAACCTAGAGTTTGCACATGCTAGGCAAGTGCTCCGTCACAGAGTCACACCCCCAGCCCCTGTCCAATTTGTTGGCATATAATTGCTGATGGTATTTTCTTATAACTCTTTTCATTTCTGCCAAATTGGTAGTGATGCCTGTTTGTTTTGTTTCATATAATTGTATAAATAAAATAACAGCATGAAATAAAATTTAAGGGTAAAATGATTGATTCTAAACTTCATATTCTCAACTCATGCAGTTTCTGTCTCAAGAGGGCAATCTTGGGGTCAAACTTTTAGAACCAAAATTTTTTAATGTTTTAATTCACAAACTAAAAGAAAGATAAAGTTTGCTTTTGCTAGTGGCTTGAGTCAGAATAAAAGGCTATAGCTTTTGATTTGAATTATGCAATTTTCCCAGAACAAGAGATTTCCAGGTATCATAGTAGAAGCTAATCTGACTTTGGTGCGATAGCATCCAGATGTGATATATTTGTTTTATAAATGATATCAGATATGTCACATTGCTGGGTCACACACCCTGCAGAGAATGGACTAAGGAAAGAATTTTCATATTTCATGTTCTCTTTAATTGACTTCCCCATTGTTTTATTTCTGAACTTACCTATAACTTGTATATTTCTCTATTTGCATGGCTGGTTGAATTTTTTTGAAGTGATGAGGGTGGTATTTTAAATCATAGGCAACAGATAATTGTCAGTTAACAGAAGTTAGATGAAAAACCATGAAACTAGGTTTTCACTTTTGATCACGGAATAACAGTGCCCATAAACTGTAAAGCATTTCAAAGAACTGAGAAAAACATGTGCAAAATACTTAGTGTAGGTAGAGTTTAGAAGACTCAATGTTATTGGTTCAAACCAGAGATAATGGTGATGTGGATTGATACAGCCCTTTGGTAAAGGATTTTATCTTTGGTGAAGCAATATTCACAACCTCGAGCCTATAATTTCAGTTTTTGTAAACCCCTTATAAGAAATACTTACACAGAGAGTTTTATATGACAAAGAGGCAAGAAAACTTTCTGCATAGTAGTTTATAGTCCCTGTGACATCATTGGGAAAACATAAGTAAAAATATGGGTTACATTCACAGCTACAGAAGACTAAAAGTTATTATCAAGACAACACACAGACGTTCAGGCACCTCCATTCATATTCGCACCTCTTTTTTGAAGTCAGACATTAGAAGGAAATCAGTTTCATGATTCGCGAGTGTTTCAGTGTGGATAATGTGGTCCAACACTGTGTTGGTGGAAAACTAAACTCTTACATTAAGGAACAAAACAAGGCTTTAGGACTTCCGGGAAGATGGCGACCAGGTGAGCGGCAGAGGGAAACTCTCCCAGAGACCGATCCTTTGCGTGTGGGTGCCCAGTCCGTGGATATAAAATTCCAACTGATTGGGTTGCTCTCCACGCCCTAGGCATTAAAGGGCCGGCTGGACTAGCCACGCGGCGAGAAGTGGGCGGGTCCTCAGAGTCGGTCGCCCGAGGGATTGGTGCTGCGCTTGGGCCACAGCTCGGCTAAATCCGTGTACAGCCGAGAGAGCAATTGTGGTGGGATGGACACTTCCAGCTCCTGAACCTGATCGGCTTGGAGGTGGCTGTAACCAGGATTTGTTGGAGGCGGTGGAGCAGAGTAAACTCAGACAACGTGCTACTGGGGCAGATTGGACCAATCTGGGCAGCGGTCCGGGATTCTGCTCAGAGCCCCGCCCCCGCATCTGGCGCCACGCGAACCGAGGCAGCTGCGGTCGGCACGATTTCTGAGTCGGGAAGAAGCTCGATCCAGGGAGATACATCTGAACGGCATTCCTGTCTGCACGATCCCAGGGTGAGTTGATTGGGCACCCTAACTGGTTTTTCCTGAGTTGGGAAGAAGCTCTGCCCAGCGAGTGACATCCAAGCAGCTTTAATGACTGCAGGATCCCCTGGGTAGGAAGAGCTAGCTAGGCACCCCGATGGGATTTGTGAGGGGCGAAGGAGCTCCACCCAGGGAGGAACACCTGAGTGGCCTGCCTGCAAGGTCCCTGGGGCGGCGAGCTGTTTATGTGCCCCAGCCAGGTCTCGGGGTAGGGAGTAGAAGCAGAAATCTCAGCAGACAGCTTAAAGGACATTCTCCCAAAGAGAAGGAATCATTGGAGCAGCCTCTGCAGCAGACCTTTGCCTTCTGAACTACCTGGGGAATTTATAGCTCCACATCTTGAATCTGATACCCAAAAATGGGAAAACAGAGGAACAAAACGCACTCTCAAAACTCAACCCCACCCAGAACAAGTTTTGAATGCGAGGATACAGGGGAACCAGGAAGCCACATACCTGCAAGTTATGTAACGATTGCATCTGAAATGGAACAATTCCAACAGGCCATAAAAGAGCTTAAAGCAGAAATAAGCCACATACCTGCAATGATTTCTCAGACAAAAAACGAGCTGAAAACAATGATGGAAGAAATGTTCCATACACATAGAGAAGAAATAGACAAAAGACTAGAAGAAAATAGGAAACAAATGGAAACGTTACAAGAGCAATTTAGGAATGAATTACCAAGAATGAAACAGGTCCAAAGAGAATGCCAGGATTTGAAAACTAACGCTGAAAGCATGCAAAACCGTTTAAATGAAACCGAAGATAGAACTTCAGAACTTGAAGACAGCATGGCAGCTTATGAGCATGAAAGGAAGAATCTCATGATATCATCAAAGACACAAGAAAAGTCAATCCAACAGCTGCAAGATGAAGCAAAACGTAACACTATTCGAAATATAGGAGTGTGTGAAACAGCAGGAGATCTCACAAACGATATAAAAGGAATATTTGATGAAATAATAGCAGAAAATTTCCCAAACAAGCTAAAAGATACTGAAGTTCAGTTAAGTGAGGCATATAGAACCCCAGTGATCCATAACCCAAAGAAAAACACACACAGGCATGTAATAGTCAAGATCCCAGATATCCAGCAAAAGAACACAATATTAAAAGCTGCTAGAGAAATGAAACAGATCACCTATAAAGAAAGCCCATCAGAATCACAGCAGACTTCTGAACGGAAACCATGAAAGCAAGAAGAGCTTGGAGCGAGATACTACACATTCTGAGACAAAACAATTTCCAACCCAGACTGATGTATCCTGCAAAATTATCCCTCAAATTCAATGGAGAAATAAAATATTTCCACGACAAAGAACAACTGAAGAACTTCATGAGTGCCAAACCAGCATTGCAAAAAGCACTCAAAGATATTCTAGACAGAGAAAGAAGAGACCACAATCCCAAGAACAGCGATAGAAATAACTCCCTAAACAGAACAGGTAATTAAACAGTCAGCAAAAGAAGGAAAACTTCAAGTAAATAACATGACTAGAATAAGCCAACATATAACCATGATAACCATTAATGTAAATGGCCTCAACTCAAAAGTCAAAAGGAAAAGATTGGAAGAGTGGATTAAGGAACACAATGCAATGATATGCTGTATACAGGAAACAGATTTTACTCAAAAAGAAATCCACAGGTTGAAAGTTAAAGGTTGGAAAACAATTCTCCATGCAACAGGCCCCGAGAAAAAAACAGGGATAACTATTATGTTTGCAAACAATGTAAACTTCAAACCAAAAACAATCAAAAGAGATAAAGAAGGCCACTACATACCAGTTAGGGGAAAGCTACAAGAGGAAGAGGTAACGATCCTAAACATTTATGCACCTAATAATGGAGCACCTAACTTTACAAGTCAAATCTTGACAGACGTAAAAAATCAAATAACTAATAACACTATTGTAATAGGG
>PVLD010007536.1:0-49189 GCA_004027595.1 Dinomys branickii
TGCGGGCAGTTCAAGGCCAGCCTGGGATACAAAGTGAGTTTAAGGACAGCCTGAACTACATAGTGAAACCCTGTCTCAAAAAGCAAAAAAAAAAAAAACTGCCAGACTTTTTCTAAGTGTACACTCTGTATTTTTACCAGAAACCTACATAATGCTTCTAGTTGTGGCGTAGTCTCCTCAGTCCTTAGCATTGTCAATCTTTTAATTACAGGCATTCGAGTGGGTGTAATGGAATCTGATGGTGGATTTGGTTTGTATTGCCTCAGTGCTGAATGGTGCTTGGTGTCTTTTTAAGTACTTACTGTTTTGACTTTCATTTAGGCCTATGATCCATTTTAAATTGATTTTTATATACAGTGAAAAGGGTTTATTTTTACAAATGGAAAAATCAAAGACTACAACTTCATTTGTTGAACAAACATCCTTTCTCTATTGAAAATACCTTTGTGGTGTTGTCAAAAATCAGGGGACTGTATATTTGTGGGTCTATTTCTAGATGTTAGATTTTGTTCTACGTATAAAACTCAGTGGTTCTTAACTGGGGATTACTTTGTCCTCCAAGATACATTCAGCAATGAATGACTGCAAAAGTTTTTTAGTTACCACTAATGTTGAGTGTGGGTCTTAGTGGCATCTAGTGGGTAGAGGTCAGAGATGTGGTTAAATAATCCTATAAATTGCACAGCACAGCAATTCATAACAAAGAAACAGCCAACCCAAATTATCAGTAGTACCAAAGCTGAGAAACCATGGTCTAACTTATGACAGTAGCATACTTGTTGATTACTATGTGAGAGCAAACATGTATTCATTACAAGTAGTAGTAAGTCCTCTAAATTGTTCTTTTAAAAATATTCTTTTTTTTTTTTTTTTTTGCGGTACTGGGGATCGAACTCAGGACCCTGCGCTTGCTAGGCAAGCACTTATTCCACTGAGCTATATCCCCAGCCCTAAAAATATTCTTATATTAAGCTCTTTAATTCCCATACAAATTACAGAAGCAGCTTATCAATTTCTAAAAAACTCAATATTTTGATTGAGTTTGTATCGAATTTTTAGGTAAATTTGGTTAGAATTGACACATAAACAATACCAAGTCTTTCAAGACATGAGCATGGTGTATCTCTCCATTTATTCAGGTCTTCTGTTTATAGCAATGGTTTGTAGCATGCTTTGGAGGCCAGGGCCCTGGCGTGGTATTTTGTAGGTGAGATCCTTAGGGAAAAAAAGGCACACAGGGAGGTATCACTGAAAAGGCAGCGGCAAGAGCAGCTGCGTCTGTATTGCTTACTGTTCACATATGCGACTATCACCTGTTTACACTCTTCTCTGCTGGCCTACACAGTGCATGCACGGTTTTCCAAAGCTAAGTCTTGCTTACATAAGGCTGTCCTGCTCTGTTCCCGCACAGACAGCAGGTTCATGGCCTTAACATGTCGTGGGCGACCTAAAAGCCAAGCTTTGAGCCACGATGTCCCCCACACATGCATTGTTGTAATCATCTTGATATATTTAATAAAATTAATTCCCAAACATTTAATATTTTTATAAAATCATAAATATTATTTTAAAAGTTCAACTTCCAGTGTTCACTGTTGAGACAGAGAAATACTGTTGAATCCTTGTTGCAGTTATGTACTTATCGTTCTTGTGGGCTTTGTAAATCATGTCATATGAAACAGTTTTTGTCATGTTATATGAAATAAAGAAACCCATGATTTCAAAATTGGATGTCTTTTATTTTTCTTTTCAACTGCACTAGCTAAGATCTTCAGTACAACATTGATTAGAAGCTTTGAATGCAGGTGTTTTTGTTAATGTTCCTGATATTAAGGAAAAATAATTCAGTCATTTATCACTAAGTTTGAAGTTACTCCTCGTCTTTTGAGGTGTCAAAAAAATCAGATCTCCCCAATTTAAAGACCTAATCCAATAATGGGTATCTGAGATGAATACATACTTCTCAAATGAAGAAGTATAAACAGCAAATAAATATATGAAAAATGGTTCAACATCACTGGTCATTTTGTGAAATGCAAATTGAAACAATAGTGAAAGTCCATCTCATTCCAGAAAATAATTACTATTATCAAGAAATCAACAACAAATGCTGGTGAGGCTGTGGAAAAAAAGGAATGCTTTTTCATTGTTGGTGGGAGTGTAAACTTGTACCACCCTTATGGAAATCAGTAGGGAGATTCCTCAAAAAAACAAACTAGAGGTTACATTTGACCCAGCTGTTCCCCTTCTAGGTATCTTCCCAAAAGAATCAAAGGCTTCATATTGCAGTGATACATGCATACCCATGTTTACAGAAGCACAATTTATAATAGTTAAATCTTGGAAATAATTCATATGCCCATCAAGAGATAAATGGACAAAGCATGGTTTAATATACAGTGGAATACTACTTTGCCATAAAGAAGGATAAACACGAGACATTTTTAGGTAAATGGATGCACCTTAAAAGACCAATCTAAGTGAAATAAATCAGACACAGTTTAAATATGGCATTGTTTCTCATGTGTGAGAAACCCAAAGGATAAATTAGGAGCATAATGGAGCACAAATATTGGGAAATAGGATGAACATGTTCAGATGGAAAGGGGAAAAGGAAGGGGGAAGGGAGAAGGGAAAGAAGGGAAAAAGAATTTTTTCTTTTGGATACAGGGTCTTGCTCTATGTAGTGCAGGCTGGCCTTGAACTCGCTTATATAGCACAGGCTGGCTTCAAACTCATGGCAATCTTCCTTCTTCAGCCTCCCAAGTGCTGGGATTATAGGCATGCACCACTGTGCTCAGCAAAAAGAATTTTTAAAAAACAGAATAGAAAGAAAAAAATGGAAACAAACTTCTATAAATGGGGAGGCAGAAGGGCAAAAGGGAGGGGAGGGGACGGGAAAGAAGAATTAGGGTATATTATATACATATATAAATTTCCTATGATGAATGTGATTATTGTATATGGCAAACATGTACTAATAAAAAATAAAATTAAAAAATAATGTGGCTAGGCATGGTGGCGCACATCTATAATCTCAACAGTCTGGAAGCATGCAAGTTCAAGACCAAACTGGACAACTAAGCAACTTAATAACTTGGCACAATCACATATGAAAAGATTAGTACAGGACCTAGAGAAGACTTGTGATGCCTCTTTAAAACTTCTCAGATTTACCTTGAGATCATGATGCAAAAGTCAACTGTCAGATAAAAGGTGTCCTATATGTTGCCACACAATCTTGCTAGAAAAATTAAGCCAAAGAACCTAACTTTATTTAGTTTTTGTTAGTCTGGAAATTAGTACATGTTCCAGCTAGAACCTTTATATACCCATTCTTCCACTAAATCTCAATATAGCTATATTGGGTAAGCTGAAAATACCTGTGTCAAAATGCATTTAATATACTTAATGGCATAGAACGTCATAGCTTAGCAACAAAGTACACTGTAGAGTATCACTGTTTTACTCTTGTGGTCCTGTGGCTGATAGAACTGTGCCTCACTGCTGCTGAGTCTCAAACAAGCATGTAATACTACATATTGTCACCCCAAGAAAATATAAAAATGCAAATTTGATATTGTTTCCATTGAATATATATTGCTTTTGCACCATTGTAAAGTCAACTATCACAAGTCAGAAACTGTATAGTACTGTTCATAAAGGTATTAACACAGCTGGTTTAAAATTGCTATTGAAGAGGTTATTCACATGGACTTTAGCTGGCATCTGTGAACTTGGCTAGTAAACAGTCCTCTGCAGCTGATGTAAAACTGATGAAGGTAACATACTACACTTAAACTATTCAGACAATGTGGTTTATGTTTCTGTGAGTCTGGAATTTTGGTATGTGCTAATTCTAGCTTGTTTACAATAAAAACTCTGGCATTGAGTCTCTAAAGGGCTTCCCTGGGCAGAAACATCATGCATACATATATTTCTACCTTTTTATTGTTGGTAGGATGAAATGGTACAGAGAATAAGCTCTGTGTCACCTCGCATGAGGAAGAAAGCAGAGCTTTCACATGGACACCTCCAAATTCTACTAGTATTTTTCTCTTATGATCCAGATGTGTCCTTACCACCATGGATATAAAAAAATCTTAGCCATACATACAACTATATATCAATTTCTCTAGGTCTTGATGGTGGTGATTCCCAACACAAATATGAGAATTAACTTTTTTAATGTAGTACTTTCTAAGATAATGTCCCAAAATGTGAGTTTTTCACTATGAACTTCTGTCATTCACTTAAGTGATTTCATGTTAAATGACGTTTTCCTTGTATAAATAACTACTTTCATCACTTTCAGGTGCAGTCATAGTAAAATTGTATAAATAACTTATATGAATAAGTACTAGATTCATCACTTTAATTATTCTTTGGTTTCTTCCATTTCAGAACCACAGAACTTTGAGAATTTATCTATTATTTTTAAGTGTATTTTTATTAGTTCATATTAATTTTATAAAATATTGCCTTATTTTACTTTTAATATCTTAAAGGCCAAAGGTAAGCTACAATGAACAGTGGACTAATCACCGTGGTATTATTCTTAATCATTAGTTCACACCTCTGATCTCTGTAAATCATACATTCAGTAACATTATTCTATCACTTGACTACTTAGGCTAAAAATGACAGAAATACTTTCAAATAATTAAATAAAATTCACCAGGCTCTTAAAAATATTGAGATAGATAAGTAAATACTCATGATGGATCCAAGGAATTTTTTATATGAAATCTGACTTTATATTGTTCTTTGGTAGTTTCCTTTACTGTCTTTTCAAAGTGAGTAATTATTTCTCAAGTCTACATTATCTATGCATAATGATAAGTTTCCTCCTAGATGTGTCTAACAAAACGATGAGTTTAAAAATCTAATGAGTTTTAAGGTCTAAATGTGAAATTCTGTGTTATTGAAAAAATTACCTTAGTATTTTTTCTTGTGCTAGTTTTTATTATGACTGCACTTGAGAAAAACAAGATGCAGTAAACTTCAAAGAAGAAACTCATATTTCTACCCTATACCGCTGGGAAATGTGAGTTTAAGAAAATCTGTTACATGTATTATCACTATAATTAGGTTCTTTTATACCAACCAAAAAGTCATTTTAGATCATTAGAGACGGAATGCATCAGATTTATAGAATGTTTTCTTTTGCCTTATATTGTATCATAAAACCATGCAAAATGGTTCAGTAAACTATATATTGATTTTCCAATCCATACACAATATACCTGCATCTATAATTTTAGCAGGTTTCAAAATCATTGTTGATTTAAGGAATTACCTTAGGTTTCAGCTCAAAATATCTACATTTTCTGCACTCATTTTCCTAAGACAAGTAAGAAGAACTTAATTTATCACATACTTACCTTGCCTGCAACAGCATCATGTAAGGGCAGAACTCCATCTATACTTTCACAATTAACATTAGCACCAGCTTTTAGTAACTCTACAATTGTATCACTAAATCCCTCATTAGATGCCTCATGAAGTGGTGTCCAACCTAAAAAACAAGAAAGAGAAACAAAAGAATAAGCTACTCCTTACCAATCAACATTCACGTATTATCTTTATTACTAAATTTTTGTATTAGCGGAATTAATCTTTATGTATATCCTAGAATCAACAAGAAATACAGTACTGATAGCCATAGCCTTAAACTGTGTAAGTTTCATTTTTGAACACTAACTGATGTCTTCATAAATATTGATGAAAGACTCATAGGACATAAGATATAATGGAACCAGAGTAAGTACTAATCATTTCAATTTGTTTCCACTCAGCTATTAAAATGGCTTTCATATTCATCTCTTCGCACTGTCACATTTCTCTTAAAAATGACATCTGGGTCCATTAACCATTGTGTTTTCCTTCTGGAGTTCTTCGTAAGATTTTTTTGTGCATAAGGAAAATGTTAGAAGATCAATTTCTAAACTGGCAGTTTAGAATAAAAATGTGAGAAGAGAGCAGAAATAGAGAATAATAGTATAATGGGAGGAGAAAAGAAAGGAAGGAACAGGAAAACGCAAATAATTTGTATCAGCTCCACAGTCAGGGCATGGAATTATGATTTTGAAGGAAAAGGACTAACTCCTTTGCTTTTCATTCTCAATCCCCCTTTGAATGCTCTCAAGTGGATGCAAAAACGGTTTCAAAGGAGAACATTACTTTATCAGTGCTGAATACTAACATTTAATTAAATAAAAATATAGGGTTTAAAAGACTGCTCAAAGTTGTATCAGCCAGGATCAAAATTGGAGGAGGGGATAAAATATGAATTTCAATGAGGTCAAATTATATAAAAAATTAGATTAAAGCATCCAAACCTGCATTGTCTTTTAGATTCACATCTGCTCCAGATTCTATCAGAACTTGAACTAGGGACAAATCTCCTCTTTTGGCAGCTGAATGAAGCCTGCTTTCTCCTGCGGCATTCCTCTTACTGATCCCAGTTGTTTTCATTTCTGCAAATTTGCCAAGCAAAACTGAGGCTGGAACAATTTCCCCCAAATAGTCTAAACATATCAATTAATAATAACTGCTCTATTGTCCTACAGCAGAACTTGCAAAATTTTATAGAGCATTTAAGCACAGACTTTGCATTCATTTTAACAGCTGATCAACCAAACTACTTGATAAACTAGTTTTCAGTTATACAGTCATCTCACTCTCAGTCTTTTATTAGCAATGGTTAAATTTTAATTTAAATTATAATATAAAAATCCTTTTTATATAGCTAGTCTTTATCTCAGCAGGCCTATTTGGTTATTTTTTTTCATAAAAGACTATATACAATATTTTTTTCAGGTTTTCTTTGTTTGTTTGTTTTGCAGTGGTAGTGAGAGAAACTTACCCTGGAACTAAAAGCAATGCACTGATCATATAACCCCCAATTTTCTAATTCCTGCTAAAAGGATAGAACAATATATTTTTAAAGTATCATATACAGAAGGAAACTACAGAAGACAAACTTCAACAATCTGGGGAGAGTTGAGAAGTCACTGGTGAAAAAGTATGAACTGATTTAGCAGAGTGTGGAATGCTCCAACCTACACAACCACAAAGGGAATTTTAAAGGAAGAGAGTCAGCCTGAGCCCAGGCAGTCGGCACTTTTGGAAGGCAGGTGCATGAAATAGAGCAGAAAGATTGATTAAAAGTTTAGGTATAGAAATTCTGGAACTCTAGTTCCATTCCCCTACTCTTTAGTTGGCAGGTGATGACTCCTCTTATTCCAGATTCCACCCCAAAGTGAGGGACATGGAGGTTTATTTCCTGTAGGAGCTGCACCAGAGAAGATTTGGACTGAGGTGTAAAGAAAAATAGAGTGAGGGTAATGAAACAGAAAGGAACATTCATTACATCAGCAGTACCAGTATTAGCTAGCGGATTTCCTAGAAACGCAAATTCTCCAGCTCACCCCACACATGCTCTGGAAGGCACATTCTAAAATGGTTCCTACCAACACAGAAACTCATCTTGAAGGATAAAAGTCCCATCTGCCAGATTGTTGACTGACTACATGGAAATAAGTGACGAAGTCTTAAGTGAATAGAAGTGAAACCAAGTGATCATTTAAGTATTACAGGACTGAACATTAATTCATGATCATTTAAGTATTACAGAAACATTAATTCATGTTTCTATTTTAAAAAGGCAGCAACTCTCTTAAGACAACAACTTGAAACACCATCCTTTATTTCTGAAATACCTGAATTACTCATTAATTAGGAACTCAGAAGGTGTGCATGTGAATATGCTGCCTCTTCCAGCTGTGACTTTTAAGTCACAGACCATTCTGTGGTCTTATCTTTAAATAAATAAATTGCTTCTGAATACCTCAGGAGCACAAATAAAAGTAAATAAATAAAATGGCTCCTAATGATCTTCACTTTTGGTATTTGTGGCTTCGTGAATAATTTGCTTCTAACCAATAGAATATCTCAGTATTAAAGGTGTTTCATGGCCAGGGGAGATAGCTCAGTGGCATAGCGCCTACCTGGCAAGTGCAAGGTCCTGAGTTTCATTACTGACACCCCCTCAAAAAAAAAAGAACTGCTAAAGACATTCTACTCCCTTGATCAGATTTAACATTTCCCTCCTGCTGTAGACTCTCTACTGTGTTCAGTCTGTATGCTTTGCAAAATAAAGCAAGGAGCCATGTTGGAGAAGCCCATGCAGCAGGATTAGTAAGGAATTGAGGCCCTCAAGCCAACCACCCTCCAGGAGGTAAGTTCTGTCAACACCCACAGGATCTGGGAGGTGTACCCTTCCCCAGGCCAGCTTTCAGATGAGACATGGTCCTCATCAACACCTTGACTATTGCCTACTGAAGATCTTGTCAGATGACCTGGTTAAGCCATACTTAATTCCTGACCTACAGAAATCAGGAGATAATGTGTGTTGCTTTAAATTATTAAATTTGTGATAATTTGTTATGCAGCAACAGGGACAACTAAGATACATACTACATCGTACTCAAGTCTTGAGAGTGGGGCCCAGAGAGCTGTTTAAGCTTTTCAGATGATTTTGATGCAAGCTAAGGTTTGAGAATCATTGCATTAAGCTGGGAGTGGTAGCACACATCTGTAGTCCCAGCCACTGGAGAGGCTGAAGCAGGAGATCTTGGGACAGCCTAAGTAACATAAATACCTACCCCATCTTGAAAGAAAAAAAATTCACTGCATGAAACCACAAAACCTTTCTTACTGTATTTCCTAAATGCCAGGAGCCACAGTACAATTTTAGAGTTAGAGACAAAAATACCAAATGATTATTCTCCAACATATGGATTACTGATTCACAGGGCAGACTGCAGCTACCTTCCACTGACATCCAGACTAAAACACACTGCTTTTTAAAGAGAATTGCACAATCACACTCATGAATTCTTTACTGGAAGACACACTACCCACACACACACACACATACACACACAAAGCCAGAGAGAGAGAATATATTTTAAAATTATAAAATATCTAAGATTGCAGGCCTGCAAATTACACATTTAAATTGAAAATCTCTCCCAATAATTCTTGTTGATGCCACAAATCCTGTTACCTTGTTTCTGGTGTACCTGCAGCAAAGATAGCCAGAGGATAAAAGATTTTGGAGCAAAAATTTAAAAACTACTGAATGTTACTACAATCCTAAGTCTCCACAGGAATTAACTAAAATTTTAGTATCTGGCAAAAGCTCAAACGGAAACAGACAGTACTCATACTAAACCTCTTTGTAAAGTAGTTTGGATTCACACTGTACTATTAATATCTACAATGCTATTAGGAAATACTATAATTTGTTTCTTTATATATAATCTATTTTTCCTCTTTGGAAGGTTTTAGAATCTTTTTATTTTTGTTCTGAGATGGTATAGTGAAATATGTTGTTCACTGTACTGGATGCTTAATGGGCTTCTCAATACAGAAACCCCTGTCCTTTATTTCTTGTGTTATTTCTTTGATGATTCTTACTTTCATTGTTTTCCTTAGGTTTCCTGGAGTGAGTGATCACCCAACTTTCTTATTCCAGTTTTTCCTTTTTTGTCCTTTATATAAGGTTTATAAGGCCTTACCATCTAACTGTGCCTGTGTATTTCTTTAAATTTATGCTATTTAACACCTAAAAACTTAGCACTGGTCTCTCATTGTTCTTTTTTTTTTTTTTTTTCAAGTTTCAGGTATTTCCCAATTCTTCCATTGCTTCTGTTTTTCTCTGGGTTCCCTTGGTCTATTTAGCTTACTTTTACCTTGCATATTGGGGCTTTCCACAATACCTGTTGATTGTTGGCTGTTTCTCAATGAGAAAAACAGAATATGACTGGAAACCTGTTAAGGGTAAGGGGAATGCAACAGAGTTTAGGGCCTGGCTGAATTCACTGTTGGGTGATAAGAAAATAAATTAACTTTTGTATTAGGGAATTCCTGGATATTATATCTACAATTGTTATTTCTGGGGAAGTTCAATTCTTTGCTCAAGTGGCTTAGTGGAATGACAGATATGTAATAAATATTACATTTACATGCAATTAAGTGTATTACTAGAGAAGTATTTCTATGCTACCTGTAACAAATTACCATAAGCTGAGTGGCTTAAAAGAACAGAAATTCATTCTGCCATAATTAGGAGAAAGCTGAAGTCCAACACTGAGATGTCAGCAGGGCTTCTATATCCTGTAGAAGATCCAGTGTAGATGCTTGTGTGCTCCTTCCAGCTTGTGAAGACTGTCAGCACTCCTCAGCTTCCTTGCTTGACAGCTATATTGTTCCTTTGTCTCTCTGCTCTCTGTGTCTCAAATCTCTACTTTTCTCTTATAAGAAGGGTACCTGTCGTTAATTTAGGTCCACTGGGATTATCCAGGATGATCTAGTTCATCTCAAAGATTCTTTTTCCAAAAATGTTAATGTCCTATCTTTTACCATATACAGTAACATTTAAGAGTTACAGGGGTTAGGAAGTAGACATGATTTTAGGGCCATTATTCAACCCACTATAGGATATGCAAGGGTTTCATTTTGCATAAAAGGGGGAAAACAGAACAACATTCACAGAGAACTAATTTTATCAGCTGCCTTTCCTCTTAACACTGTAAATCATCTTTTCATTGCTTAGTGTTTAACCTGAAGTGGCCCAGGTTTATATTTCAACACAGAACTAGCCCTAAAAACCATCAAAGGAAAAATTGCTTCCCATATGATCAATCATTTGTCTGACACAAAGAATCTAGTGGCAACACTTTTTCAATATACCTTATGTTAAAGTGACTGAATGGAAGTACCTAAGGATGCGGAGCCAGTTCACCAGTTGCTCCTAATGAATATTCTTGATGTTTCTGCTGTTTATTTTACCTCCTCTGACATAGAACACTAGAATAGTCAGAAATATGACAAGAACATATTGAAAGCCTAACAGATTCTCAAGTAATGCCTTAACAAATATAGCTGAAATAATTTTATAACAGTGAATGACTTAAAAAAAAAGTGCAACTTGAAAGTTTAGAAATTCTATTAAGGAGACAAGGTCACTGGGTTTGAGAAAATTTTTACTTATACAGTTATACAAACCTTGGTTACAGGTAGCTTTCAAGAGATTTTGTTTTTTTCCAAAATTCTGGTCTTTTTCATGTTTTTGGGCTTGAGGAGGCATGCAAATTTCTGAATCAATTTTTTTCTCCACACAATTTTTTACAATGTTTTCATCTTCATTGATATTATCAGTTAATTCCTCATCTGAGAAAATGTTTTACAGTATCAGTATTATACTTTTCCTTAATGGTTACATGACAAGAAAATTCACGTTTTTAGAAATTTGTTTCAAGTAGTACTATTTAAGGGAATGGAAGCCTTTAATGTGTTTTTTTTTTTTTTTTTTTTTGGTACTGGGGATCGAACTCAGGACCCTGCGCTTGCTAGGCAAGCGCTTATTCCACTGAGCTATATCCCCAGCCCGTGTGTTTTTATATAATGAAGTTTTCTGGTTGTAATGCATAGTTGAGCTAACAATTCCTACTGTGAAAATGTTAGGTTTCCTAATATTAAATAAGCACTGTGTTAAAAAGAATAAAAAAATCAATAGATATCCTGTTTGCCAGCTTCTGTACACTACCAGCTGAGCAATCACTTTTATAATAAGTGGCTTTTAAAGTAAATATTATTACTTGACTACTAGGCTTAGCGGCATTCCAAATCATGACCCACATGGTCTCATTCTTGTCAGTTTGGGCACTGGCTAAGTGGAATTCAGTTGAAAATTTTTTATAAAAATAAGTAAATTTATAGGAAATGTGTACACATTGAGCAATAGTACTAATACCTGGTTTGTGAGAAATTTCCTTTCCTTTCTGATTAAATTCTGAGATGTTATTCAATTCTTTATTCATATTGTTAGTAGAACAAAGATTTGTGTTAGGCATGGGCTCACTCTCTGGAAGGTCTTGTTTCTCTATTTCAACATTAGTTGTTTCTATGTCTTGAGAATGAACAATAGTGGGGAAAAGCCTTGATTTTTGGTCTTCGTCACTGTAATTCCTTTCAGTGTCTTCTTCCATTACCTTTTCCATAACATGTGCATCTGTTAGATTCATTAAAGAAGCTGATTCTCTGGGACTACTATCTTGAGGCTTTTTTAGTAACTCCACATGACTAGTCAACTTTGAAACTTCATGTGTGGCAAGTGTTCTTGCACACGCCAGGGCAGCTGGCTCAGGACTGCCAAGTGAGTGTTCAAAGGAAGTTCCACCTGTGCATTGCTCACAACTGGCAATATGCTGTTCAGAAGTTACTACTTTATCTAAACCAGCTTCCTGTTGTGGAAGTGGGGTTAGAAAGTCTTCTTTTAACTCATTTTCCTGTGAAAAATGGACTTCTGGAGGTAAAAACTGTTGAAAATCCCTTTTTTCTCTATTTCTTAAATTCCCTTCGTAGGGGTTTATGCATCCTGTAGAACATATCACCACTGTAGATGTTACAGCCTTCTCAGAGCAATCATCATAACTACCCTTTAGAAAGGATAGGAAAGAATTTTCCCAATTATTAAAGGTCTTAATTTTTTTACCTGAGTTACTATTTTTATGAGATTTATAAGGGCTTGTTTGTTCTTGGTAAACATGAGGCTGCAGATCTGCAGAAACAAGTGGTAAATTGACTTCTTTATGTAATGAAGATCCAGAGAAAGAACCAGCTTCAGTTTGGCCAAGGTACTCTAACCCCAAGAACTGCATTTCTTGACCTTCTGATAAATTGAGATGGTGGGTATGTACCTCTTTGGAAACTGAACAAACCTCATCTTTGTTACCTAATCCATCTTTCAGGCTTGACAGAGTTGGGCTGGAAGGTTCACATAACTCTTCTGAAAGGCCATTAAGGGTTTGGAGAATATCCTGCTTACAAGTAACCAAGCTGTTTATTCTCCCAGAAGAAGAGACAGCTATTGCCTGTCTTGAACCGCATTCTCCATCATCAGCTTGAGTACTTTTGTCTTGTGTGTTCTTTTTTCCTTTAACTTTAGACACATTTGTGCTGGTACCTTTGACATTACAAAGATTGCCCTTTCTGAGTCCCATAGACTGTGTTTGGTTGAGAGTTGATTGCTTATCCTTAGATTTACCAAATCTTGTGATTCTAGAATTTTGGGGATAATGTTCATATACATCTTCATTTATAGATAAATCTTCTTTGATTCTTTTATTGACCTCTACATGTTCTGGCTTTGGACTGCTGGAATTTTCATTACAAACAAACCCAGTATGATTTTTAGGACTAAATTTTGGTTTCTGTAAAGACAAAAATATATAGTTAGCTTTCATTTTCAGGTATAGATCTTTATTCAATTTAATCTGGGTTTTTGATTAATCAAATAATTATTGCATTCAATTTTATCATTTTCTCTAACCCAGGGCCTGCTAGAATATATACAAAGTGATATTTCAAAGTAGTAGACTAAATAGAAGAAAAATATAACGGATTTAGATTCAATGTATGTATTAATCTTTATGGTTTATTGTACATATTAACTGCTTTTTGCTAGTATTTTAGCACCACTAATATATAATATTAAGTATAATAAAATATTGCACACTACTTGATTTTTATAGCCTTTTAAACTATATCAGATGTAAGTTTCCTTTAAAAGAAAGCTTTACAAGAATGCTTTAGAAACATTTTCCCATTCCATGTGATACAAAACTAGAATTAGGAGAGTTTCTCTGTTATCTGGGAGAACTACAGGTAGAGCAATTAAAAAGGAACTTAATAACTACAGGACAGATATACCCCGGAATCAGTCTGCCTGGAGAGTTGACTGTGGGCTGTGCTGCTCTGAGTATAGGAACACTGCTTCCTCTTGCTTGTCACAGATGAACAGTGTAACGGTCCACTATGTGAAGTCTGAAGGGATGCGACGATACCTTCAATTCCTGTACTGTGCTTACACCAGGGGAAATCTGACATGGACAGTAAACCTCAAGTTTGATGAAAATAAAGGGAAAGGAAGTGACTACCAACACCTCAGCAGGCCCAGTATGCTACATGTACTCAACTGTTTCTCAGATGAGCAGCCTAGAACACTCTGATTCTCAGGTATTTATTCCGTAATGTCTTAAAACTACAAGTGAAATCACTGCTCCTGACTAGTGCCTCGAAAGCCTTTCTTTTCCTTCTGATAATCTACAAAGTAGCCAGCAGTTCTACCTCTATAAAAATATTTATTACTAAATATAGATATACCTTGTGCTGATGTACATCCTCTGCATCTCCTGGGCCACTGCTTTTCCTTCGACCTATAAACAAAAAGAAAAAATAACTTCTAGTGGCCAGATTCTAGATTTCTAAAGCTCACAAAGTTTGCTATGAGAAAAACCAAATTGAAAACAGTTAAAATTATGAAAACATTAATATTACAATTGGCACAATAATACTCTTGTAATCCATACTTTCATATTTATTAGAAACCAAATACTATATTGAGAGATAGTAACATTTCTACAGGAAAAGCAAATAGACTCAACAAAATAACCAACATTAAAGATGAGCACTAAACTCAGTATTTTTTATTTTTTCTGTGTGTATATCCAGATAAGTGTTTTTCATTCAGTAGATTATACGTGTAAGACATATCATCTTTTCCTAATATGTCTGATTAATAAGATGCTGGTTTGGATGCTGCATTTTCTTCAAAGCAAAATTTACATACATGGAAAAGTCAATCATATTATGAATGTATAGAGGATAATTTTTTTTTAAAAAGGCTTAGGTTGATAATAAAGAAATGTTTTTACTATATCTTTCATTGCCTCCTTTAATACTGAAAGTAGAAATTACAATTATGTACATAAGCATTTAGCCATGAGATAAAAGCCTAGAAACAATGCTTGAACATAGAAAGTATTCAGTGAATAGTTGATAAGTATTCAGCGAATGAATAAATGACATCTCAGATGTGATATACAAAAACACAAATTTCCTTGGATATATTATATACTGGAGATGTAAAATACTTTAACAAGGATATAATTTGGAGCAATTTAATTATTTCTTGGGAATAATTTTCATAATAGAAATCAAATTATGATTTGCATCATTCATTTCATTCAGGTGAGGAAATGCACACAGAATGTCATTCTGTCAAACAAAGGGGACAAGAGTACCTTCATTCCTGACTTCTAACGTTGATTCATCTGCTTACCAGCTGGCTGACCTTTAGCAAGTTTTTTAATGTCTGCCTCCATCAAATATCCACAAATAAATGCTAATAATAGCCCCTGGCTTCTATACATGCCAAAATTAAACAATAAAATCCATGTATTGCGTTTAGAGGAATTCCTGGCCAAGAGAAAATACTCCATTATTACTACTGTTGTTATTAAGAATATAAGGGATACTGCCTTCTCTAAAACGTGGCTCTTAAATTAAAGAGCAGAAACGTATTTTCCAGAAACTACCCTGTCAGGCACAGCTCTTAAGAGAATCTGGAAAGAAGAAAGATGACTTTATTCCCTCAGTTTTAAGACTCTTTTCTAGTAAAACCGACTGACTAATATAAATTATGAGATGGTGAGTTCTAGTAAGCAGCTGTATTCTTCTCCCTCTGTCACACTGAGCTCCTGTTATGCACCAAGTATGGTGCTGAGGTACGTTATATATATATTAAGTCCAGTCCTCATTGTAACAGCCCCAGAGATGTACAGTTAGAGGAGTAGATATGAAATGCCAAAATTTGTAGATGGCAAAGTTGGGGATGGCTTTTGCTTTTTGGTGTTTTTTGAGACAAGGTCCAGGCTGGCCTTTCTATGGAGTCCAGGCTGGCCTTGAACTTACTATGCGGCCGAAGCTGGCCTTGAACTTGTGGCAACCCTCCTGCCTAAGCCTCCCGAGTGCTGGGATGACAGGTGTGTACCACCATGCCTGACAAAAATTGAGGATGTTACTGGGGATATAGCTCAGTGGCACAATGCCTGCTGAGCAAGTGTGAGGTCCTAGTATTAAAAAAATACTAAAAATTGGGGATGTTAATTTACCCAAGGTTACAAAATCTGTAAGAACAATCCCCCACCCAATACCAAAGTAGATATATTTTACTCTAAGTAAGAAAAGCACCAATTATATTTTATATGAAGGAAGTTCTTTACTCATAATTCACATTAAAAGCTCTTCAGGACTGGGAACTTACAGGTAGAATGCTTGCCTAGCGTACACAAAGCCCTGGGTTCAAACCCCAGTACCTCAAAAAGGGAAAAGAGGGGCTTCTGAAAGAGAAAACTGTACTAGGAAAAATTATTCTTTTTAAAACTGTTCTCTTTGAAGCTGCCTAGCTCTGTAAGCGCTTCATGGCTCTGTAATTGCTGTTTTGGCTCCTATAACCACAAGAGTGTAACCAAACATACAGGATGCCTGATTGTAACTGATGGTCATTAATTCAGCCCTGTTACTAATGAGCTCACCCTGCTAGCTAATCAAAAGAACTGCCAGGCTGTCCTGTCCCACCTTTGTAATCCCTGCTTATGCCTCATATAAAAATGCTAGCTCACAGATACTGATTGCCTGGCTTTCCTTGGAAGTTATTCCAGCCAGGAACACTGGTGTAAAATAAAGCTGTTCTCTGCCTCCTGACTTCCTCAAGTGTTATTCTTTTCCATGACTCAATTTTGCCACAACATTCTTGGTTTCCTGACTGGAAAGGCCATGCGGGGGCCCACTGGCGGGGGCCTGGTGGCTAGAGTGGGAACCTCTCCAGGTTCCTTGACAGAAAGGTGTGCCCTCCTTTTTCTTTGAGTCCCCTCAGAGATTTGGGCCTGAAGTTCTTGCTTGGTGCTAATAGCCCCCACTGGACCCAAAAGACAGGGAAAGGACGGAGTCAGGTTGGGTCATCAGATAAAGTAAGACCCCTGAGGGCACCCCAGTCAGTTGGTCTGTCAGTCCTGCGCAGTTTGAACAGAAGAGCCTGATCAACTCATTAACTAGTTCACTCTTGTTAGTAGGGAAGGGGTTGGGATGTTTAATCTCTGAGTGCCTGCTAAATGATTGTGTGAGTGCTTGTAATGGCCAGCAAAAAGCAGTAGGCTGTTCCATCTGTGTTCCATGATCAAAGGCCCCTCTAGGATCTCAGAGCTGCAGAACTTGACTGGGTCAGATTTCTGTGGTTTTGTAGTCTAGTTGTATGGCTAATAGGTGATGCAGTCTCTATAGTGGGGTTCTGACCAGGCTCCGGATTTGTATGTGTGCACCAACTGCCAGATGGACCCAGGTACCCATGACGGCCATAACCAGAGCTGATGAGCACTCGGTTCCTCGTGTGAGGAGCACCCACCCTTTGTCTGTTGTGCCATCATTCAAGGGTACACAACATACACTGTAGGGAGACAGAATGGGTGTAAGACAGAATAAACCTATGGTCCTCAACTGTATGCTGAAAAACTTCAAAAGAGGATTTCCTGATGACTATGGAGTGGAAATAAAACATTAGAAGCTCCATGCCTTTTGTGAATGGCCAGACTGTTGCCCTGACTGGCCATCTGAAGGGTCACTTGATGTTGAAACTGTTGAGTCTGAAGCAAAGTGACAGAGCCCAATAAATGAGGCCATCCTAACCAATTTCCTTACATTGACTCCTGGCTCAACCTGTGTCAGAGCCTCCCACCTTGGCTCCACAATGCACCTGTGTCCTGAATGACAAGAAAGCCATCCTGGTCATCAAAACAAATCCACAGGGCCATCTGATAGGCTCTCAGATTCAGCCCAAGCCAGAAAAGCTTTATCCTGTTCTGCCAGAGGACCCTGAATCCAACCTGCATCCTCCTTACATTCATCGGCCCCAAGATGTTCAGGCAGCTGCAACACCCCTGCCACAAGTTCTCTCTCTGGTGCCACAGACTCGATTCCACAACATCACCCCAGGCTCTGTTTCCTGTATCACAGCCTTCTGGCTTTTGACTTCACCAATAACATCTAATGTGCTTCCTGAGCACAGAACTGTACCAGAGACACTCCATCATGTGCCAGAGACATTGATCCTATGAAGATGAGTTATAGCCCCATCAGCCATCACCTCCACTCTCCAACTCAGAATCATGCTCCCCACTTGTAGGTTAAACACTTCATGTCCACCCTGAAGCTCAGGGAAATGCACCCAATCAGCTGCCCGGCCATTCAGCATCACTGACCTCTTAATTTGGAAACATCACAACCCATCCTATTCAGAGAAGCCTAGGTGATGACCAACTTCCTTATATCCATCTTCCAGATCCACCTACCAACACGGGATGACAGCAATTCCTTCCGACTCTGTTTAATACTAAAGAATGCCGCTGTATTTTAGATGGGGCTCAAACCTCGTTAAAATCAAAAGTCCCTGCCACTGTCATTGCAAAAAGCCAATAAACATGTCTAAAGTTACTGATGTTACTCAGGAACCCAATGAAAGACCAGCCAGATTTTATGAGAGACTGAAGTCTATCAGGTCCATATACCCTTTGACCCTGAGGCTCCTGAAAATCAGCAGAAGGTCAATACTGCCTTTGTTACACAGTCAGCCTCTGACATTAGAAGAAAAATCCAAAAGGTTGATTATTTTGCTGGCATGAATGCTACCCAGTGATTTTTGAGTGCTCAGAAGGTCTTTGTGAGCTGAGAAAGGGAAGAAAAAAAAGGAGCAATGATGTGAGGCAGATCACACAGCCCAACAGAAAGCTGCTCTTCTAGCTGCAATGTTAGGAAAGCCTGTTCCTGAAGTGCTCCTTGAAGGTCAATCCCACCATGGCAGACTTTGCACCTTGGTGGCTGACCAATGTGCTTGCTGTAAACAGTTTGGACTGTCATGTTATCCTCTTGGGCTAGAAGAAGCTTGGGTTGGGTCTTTTTTAGGTAACCTCATAAGACCTAAGCATTTCTTTATCACTCTTAATTGTAACTGTTTGCTATCCTTGTTTCTTATTTACTTTGTATTACTAAGCTGTACCACTCTATGGTTCTTGCAACAGCAACCCCTGAATAAAGGAATTCTCACAGAAAACAGATAAATTCCAGGGAAGGTGGTTCAGTAGACACTGTTTGCCTGCCAAGCACTTATGCTGCTAGGCAGCTCTCTAGAGAGAGTCTATTGGTTCCTCCTACCTAGATTCCTGGAGCTGCTTCTACTCTTGATCTGTACAGGACCTGAATCTTCACCTTTTCCTTTAATTATTAGACTGCCATACCCAGAAATTTTCTTTGCTGCTATAAGCTGATCTCTTGCCACTGAAGAATTCTTATAACAGAACTCTTATGGTCGTATCAAAGAATTGATGTATCAGGCACAGCTGTGACGCAGGAAGGTCAGGCAGGACTAAAACTGGCTAGGAAAGGAGATGGACAAGATCCCAGAACACACACAGAACAGTTTTCAGAACTCTGCATGTGGACTTCTCTTAAGAACTGAGCAGGTTTTGACAGGATGACCTGGATGGCATGCCAGTGTGGGAGGTATAAAAAAGAGATGCTCGCATGCCTCTTCACTATAGCCGGCCCTACTCTGTAGGTGTATTTTTTGGGGGAGCGGGTACCAGGAATTGAATTTAGGATGTCATGCTTGCCAGGCAGGCACTGGGACAGTGAGCTGTACCACTGGCTCCTATAGGTATATTTTTATTTTAAAGTTTTCCTCCCTTTTCACTCAGCCCAAACTTGCTCTGCAGACCCCACTTCCCCTCTTTCTGCTTTCCTCTACCTTTAATAAATGTGAAACCTTGCCACTGTTTATGCTTTTTTCATTTAATTACCATCTTGGACAGACAGGACCTAGAAATCACCTCGAAGAGAAAATTCCAGCACACCAGAACCCGGTAACAGTTGTATTACTTGTTCCCAGGAAGACACTGAACTGTAGTAGAGGAAAGCTTTCCAATGCCAGCCTAAATCCGGTTCCCACTGGAGAGAACAGCAGGACTTGCAGGGAGGCTCACTCACCATATATCTAGATGGATTGCCAGACTAAACTTCTCTGTGCAAAAGGGGAAAATTCCAAAGGTAGAAACCTTCGTTATTAAAGATAATAATCCTCAAATGCCTATGTAAATACATCTAGAGACATTTTAAAATTAAAAACAGCTTAATAAAAGTGACTAAATCTACAAGTGTCTCTTTGAAAGAATCTGGTTTTGTTTCAGAGAACTGACACATTATTTATTCAGCAAATATTTGTGGGATGCCTACTATGCACAAGACACTTTAGTATTTAGCAGGAGGCAAAACAAAGGAACTTTCCTTCATGGAGCTTAGACTTTAGAGAAGGAAGACAGAAAATAAAAAATATGCCAACTGCCTAATGTTTTAGAAAATACAGTGGTAGTTGGTTCACAAACTAAGTTCTTAATGGCAATTGTTTCTTTTTCATATTTCTCACACTTACATCACACCCAGGTCATCCTATCAATAACCTGCTTGAGCTCTCACGAGATGTCCACATGATTTGAGAACTATTCTGCACCTATGCTCCAAAATCTCGTCAGCCTCCTTCCCAGCTAGTTTTAGCCACAGTCTTACTTCCTAGCTCATTTCCCCCTAAGAGACACAAATCTCTGTAATCCTTTGTGGGGTGCTAAGGCAGTGGAAGTCTTTGTCTTCTATAGCTTTTTCCTGCTGGAAGGGGCTACAGACCCTGCCTACTGGCGATTATGGTCTCTCTAACTACCTTAGGGTATTGTGGCTCAGTGGCTCAGTTAAAGAGAAAAACTATTAGGAGACAAGGAGAAAAGAATTAGTGATTATTGAGCTGCCTGTTTGATAGAAGAAAGGAACTTTACTATTAGCCCAAATATAAGGAGCAGGTCCTGCTTCCTATGGAGAATAATGTCAGAGAGGTATGTCAAATAAAATATCAAGACCCTGATCACCTGGGATATAGCTCAGTAGCACAAGCACCTGCCTGGCAAGCACAAGGTCCTGAGTTTGATTCCCAGTACAAAAAAAAAAAAAAAAAAAATCCTGAAAGCCATGCCTTAGCAAGATCCTGTTTACTTGTCTGTATCAGCACTGGAGTTTTGCTTTTTGAAGAGAAATCTCAAGTCTTCCAGAGGCTCACAGGAATAGGTTTTTCCTTTGATTGGTCTTTTTCTTCAGATAGTTAAAGTGGAACTGGCTATATTCTAAAAGATGAATCCAGATATTTATCTCTGCCACATTTACCACTTGGGTATGGCAAGGATCACTGAAAAGGAGCTCTTCCACTTTGGTTTTAATTGCCTGCAGGAGTCTCCTCTTTCTACTCGGTCTCCAGGTAGACATTCAGTGATCCCCCTGAAACAGGAGCTGGCAGGACTCATTTGGATAGCCTGTTGTACTTGACCTAGATTGATAAAATATTGTAACAGTCTTTTGGTCTCTGATTCTACTATCATATCCGACAACAGAAATATACTCCAATTTAACTCAAATGGCCTCAAATTTAGCCCCGCTTTGAGTGTCTTGAACCCTTATGAGTCCCCTCATAAGCAGGACTCAGATATCTCTTGGCAAAATTAAACCAGAGCTCACTTTAGGGTCTGACTGGCTTTCCCTACCTTCCCAGATGGGGCCTCCATGCAGAATGCATACAGTCCTTTATTCCTAAAGCCTTTGCCACTCCATGAGCTATTTGAGAGGTAAAAGAAGGCCCATTGTCACTATGAAGGGACTAGGGTAGTCTAAATTGGGGGATGATTTCTTTAAGAAGTAACTTTACTACCTCTAGGGCCTTTAATAAATGTGCAAGAAAGGCTTCAATCCAGCCTGTAAAGGTATCAATTAGGACCAACATCTATTTAAATCCTCCACAAGGTGGCATGTGGGTAAAATCTAATTGCCAGTCCTCTCCAGGGTATGTTCTCTGCTCTATACAAGTTCTAATAAAGCAGTGGTTTGGGCTTGCCTGGGTTATTGCAGGCACAGAGTTGGCAAGCTTTGAAGAACTGTTGGATGGTTACTGCTCTTTCCAGTCCTGTGAAAACTTGAGCAACCATTTCCAATGAAGCATCTTTTCTCATATGGGAAGAATAACATGGTATTTTTTTATAGCATTCTACTGTATTTCCTGAGGAAGGACTAGTTTGTTTTCTAAATACCACCAGAATCTCTTTTCGATTCCCCCTTGTCCTAAGGCTAATTTATCTTTCTGGGGAGGACAGACCGGTTTTATGGTTCCTCAGGAACTGGCAATAAGGCTAGAGCTTTAAAGCGCTGTCAGGCTGCATTTCTGCTTCCGTGTCAGCCTTGTGATTTCCCAAGGAGACTTCAGATGTATCTCTTTGGTGCCCCTTACAGTGCATGAGTATGACATACATGGGAAGACGAATTGCCTCTGGCAGTTGTAGAATTTCCTGCCTTTGCTCGATAAATGATAATGATTGCATCTTTCTTTCCAGATTGCTGCATGGGCATGGTAGCACCAGAAAGGCCTATATGGAGTCTACACAGATATCTAGCTTTTTGCCTTTTCCCAACATCAATTCCCAAGTAAGAGCTATTAGCTTTGCTTTTTGAGTGAGGTGGAGAGGTTTGGCTTTAATGCCCTGTTGTGAAGTGCATAACCTGACTTTTGATGTCCTTAGACAAAGCTACTTTCATCAGTGACCCACACCTCTTCAGGGTCTTGGAGGGGCAGGTCATTGATGTCTTGCCTGCCTGCATAGGTCTGGGAGATAAACTATTCATAAAAGTGGCTAATTTCTTGGCCTATAGACATCAGAGAAGTAGGATTGAGTAGTGCAAGCTTTTATAATAACCTCAGGGGTGTATAACAGCATGGCCTGTTATACATGATTGTAAGCTGTTCCCCGTTAATCACAAGTAATCTTTTTGTCTCCAGAACTGCTCTGACTTGGTAGGGAGTCAGGACTTCTCATCTTTTTCCACAATATCTGGGGCTGATTGACAAGTGCAGTGATGTCCCAGTACTGCATTTCCCTCCATGGAAGATGGATCTATGGTTAGTATATCTACAAAAGACTTCTACTAATTGGTTACAGAGGACTACTAGATTTTCAATTCTTTGGCCTGTATGATCCTGTTCACCTTACCATAGTTAACAGATTTCTTAATACACCTTTTTATCCCTGTAGTAAGAGCAACTACAATATCAAACATCATTTTTAGTCTCTCACTAGTATTATAGTTCCAGTTTAGTTTCATTAAATGGACAGTAGCTCTTCAATGTGGTTTCCTTCCCTTTTTAAAGCATATTGCTCATCTGCACAGATCCTAAACTCTTGTAGGATTCTGTGACTTTCACCTGGGGCATAGCAAGTGGTCAAGTTGAACTGGACATCTCACCATGGTAAGTCAAAAGCAAAGATCAAAATTAGAAACCCATCTTCAAATTTACTAGGGTCTTGGATAGTTGGTCTAGCCATTTTTTGCACTGCTGGACATCTGCGACTGAAAATGGGACCTGAACTTGAGTAGTCCTTTCTACTCCTGGGAACTTTCTTAGGAGCCAGACAATTATTTCAATTATATCTTTACTATAAGAAACAGAAAAAATGGTCAACTGTGAATTAGAGGAGTCAGAGGCACCACTTTAGGTTATTCCTGCAGGGCTTCAGCTATATCTACATGCACCCAGTGGGACTTAAGGTTGCCTGAGGGACATAATGAGGGGGCTGAGGAATACTTGTTTCCTCTGGAGCACTAGGCTCTAGTAGAGTTCCTGAGTTACTTAGAGGGGATGGATCTGATTTAATACCTGAAGATTATAAGGAGGAGGTCAAAGAGGCTCCCAGAGTGGTTGTCTTCATTAAATAGACTGGAGAGGCCCACATCCCCCCTAAGGGACAGGTAGGGTCTGAGGACAGAAAGATATCTTTCTCTTCCTTGGGGACTTCTCCATCTACCATGGTTTCTGGGCATTTAATGAGACAAAGGTTCATAAAAGCTTGAACATAAGCCATTTTTAGAGTCTGGAAACTGTCAGTAAATTTTTCAGGATACTCAGAAAATTACCTAATTTTTCCTTGCAGTGCTGACTATCCTTAACTGAAAAAGGAACTAGCCCTTGGGTTGTACCATAGGTACTTGGCACTTCTAGAAGGGATAAAGCAGTGGTGGGTTTAGATGTTGAGTTCCGTGAATCCCAGGTCCTATGTACCTCTTACCTATGCACCTCTTAACTCGGTGTTTTAAGTTATCCAGAACCAACAACTAAACAAACAGAACACATTGATAGCTAAAGGTTAAAGTGGAGAGGGGATCAGAAAAGGAGAAAGAAAAAACCTAAAACCCATGGAAATGGGGCACTCATCCTGAGACCATGACCAGGGGGAAATGCAAAAACCCTTAAGTGTTAAACAAAGAGCTGCCCGAATCCAGGGCAAATTACCAAGTACTCCACAGAGAAAATCAATAATTCAGGCAGGCCAGGTCCATGTCTTCTAGATCCCTGCTGCAAGCAGCTATGCTAAACCACTGTCTATCAGTGGCCTCCTCTGCTTGGCTTGGTTTAGGCCCATCCCCACTAAGTCCTGTGTCACAGCCTCCAAGATAGACTTTCCACACTGTGCAGCTGAACAACAGAATACAAGCCTAGCTGATTGGGAGGACTTTCCTGTCCCCATTAGGATCTTTCCTATCTAGTCATTTCCACATGGTAACTGGTTCATCTCTCCTCCCAGTGATAGGGCAAGAGAAACTCCATTTTTCTGGTTTTAGCTTCATATTAAGAGAGGTTACTTAAAGTTCACTTGAGCTATAGTTGATACCCCCACATCCCAGTCCCCTTATCAACTTGTTTAAAAGAAGAGCGGAGGCATAAATTGGGAACAGAACAAACAGCATATTGGGAAGCAGGTTAAAGGCAAACCCACTATGGTCATTGGAATTTGGTTGTCTGACCTCCTGGGAGAAAGGTAAATTTTGTGCTAACTATGTGACATTCTTGTGAGAGTCCTGAAAATGAAGTCATGGTTACTATGGAAACCTGAAATGTACTAAAACTGAAGGTGAGACCCAGAGCAGCAGGACATCTTCTCTGACTCTGGACTAGAGACGATCTGTCAGCCAACTCCAGCAAAGCTTTTGTTCATTCATGCTTTTTTGGTTTTCTTGTGAGCGTCTTTGTTGATGGACTCCTTTGCTACAGCACCAGGAATCTGGATTTTTGCATAGCAAAGGCAAGAGTTACCTCCTTGCTGGCTGAGTTGTTGGCTGCCTGCTTCTGCTGAGGTCTCTAAAGGTCACCAGGCTGCTGATGCCTCTGATGTCCGGTGAGGTCTCTAGCCTGCTGTGCCATTAAGCCTCTTGGCTCATTGTCTCATGGGATCTCCTGAGATCTGGTGATGTCTTGGTGGCTGGCTCACCAGATTTTAAAGTTGAGTGGGCCAATAACAGTCCAGCTTCTTGTGTATAAGGAACAAAGAACTGCCAAATGGACACCTGGTAGCAAGTACTATGTTTACTGAAGATCATGGGAAGTCACGCTTGGAACCAGTCCATGCCAACAACGGTATAACACAGACCAAGCGAGGTACTGGGGTGACAGAAAAGCACTGCGCACAGGTCAAATGTAGCAGCAAAAACAAGAAAAAGTGGCTGATAACTCATACTTTCAGAATTTAAAGGCCAGAAGAACTGTTAACAGTATTAATGGAGGGGTATGAATGCAACCAGCTATGCAATATTCTGTTCCAGCTCAGGAAATATACCACCAAATTTAAGACTATTTTTCCTCTTTTGGAATATTTTTCAATATTCCAAAATTTTAAATTATTGTGGTGAATTCTATCACATTACTGAAAATATATAGGATGTATTTATCTAAGATAAATATGATTTTACTTAGAATGCTTTCTGAAATAGTAGCACACAGTATGTACCAGAAAATAAGGCAAATACATAATAACTGTGTGAACTATATTTGATACTGCCAGAATCCTTGAAATATGTTTAACAGGTGTAAATGTTTATATTAGATCATATGGAATATAATTCTTCATCTGCCTTTTAAAGACGTGTGGAACTCTTATTTTTCCTTGGCAGAGTTATTTTCCAACTTGCCTCAGACTTTCGTATCTGATTCCATCTCAAATCTTCTGAGTTGTCTGATGCTGACTTTGGCATTAAAATGTGTGTAGCATTCCCCCCAAAAAGAATTTGAAGGCCAGATTGCTCTCCTTCAGGGCCTCCTGCTGAGCCCTCTTGTCTTGCCTGGGCATCGGTGAGCTGCGAGGCTCCGGTCATTTCCTACCTCTCTCAGGACAAAGGAGGCAGGAATAACTGAGGGTGCAGCCTAGCGTCCAGTGGGGGGAAGGGAGTAACTCACTCAGCTCCTTTGTTTCTAACTGTACTGAAGTCAGTATGCTTTCTTAAAAGAATAGAGCAAAGACTGCACTGAGTAAGTTTTTACAAGAATTTATTTTTACAAGAAAAAGATTTAATTTCTGTAATTCTAAATTCAATTTCTATAACTCTCTACCAACATGATGATGAACAGCTCTAACAAGGAACTTTAAGCTTACCTGATATAAGATGTTTTTGACACTTAGGAACATATTTCTCAAGGAGACGTTTCATACGTGAGCCTTTGGCCTCATCCAAAGTACACTTTCCATTGTCTCTTCTAAATAATGGGTCAGCTCCATTCAAAAGAAGTAACTCTGCCACCTAGAAAAAGCTTGTGTATGTAAGAAAGTCCAGACAAAGTGGATGACTGTAAACACGTGCCAGCACACAATGTGTCTGGGATTATTTATAACATCTTTAGCCAACAAAAAATTAATGCAGTTGCTATTCAATAAACTTAATTTGTTAACACACAGGTCCCTTATAAAAAATAGGGCGAGAGGAAGGAGGAAATGTAGCAACTGCTCTTTTTTAAACTGAAAGGAGCAGAGATGAAGGGAAATAAGAAAAGAATGGGGAAACGCAGCATTGGCTTTTTTTTAACTCAAAAATTTAAAGCAGACAAAGCCATTGTCTTACTCACCTATTTTTAAGTTATTTCTCCATTCTGGTTTCCTATATGCAATCATCTAGTGTTGAGAACCAATGCTGAACAGAAACTGCCCCCCAAGGCACTGGCCCTTGGCACTAGGAGGTGCCAAAAGAACAAAAACTGAACCATACCAAACCAAATGAAAGAAAACACCAGACTGGTGATGCCACACAGCTTGATGCACATGCCTATCTCTGGGCTTCCTACTTTTACTCTTTTCCCATTTATCCTGCTGCTTCTGACAGTTCCAGGAGGCAGACTAGCTGTCATCATAGTTTGGACAAACTGTAAATACATGCATTTGCTTTCACCATTGTCTTTCCTTTTACTCCCAGTGTGGTGGATGTCCGGATGCAGTCCACTGGGATACCCAGAAACAGGAATAGGAGAGGGGGAAAGGAAAGGAGGGAGGAAGTAAGGGAGGGAAGCTGAAATATTTGTGGTTCAGCTGCCCCGGAAATGAAGCTAGAAAATATGTCAGGAATTCAGATTGAGCTTCTTAGTAGTGTAGTCCCTTAGTATAGTCATTATGAGTAGGCACTTAGGCAGTCTAACAACAGGGTCAGATAAAAGCGCTAATTTGATCAATAGCTGGTTAATCAAGCAGCCACAAGAGCTTAGAAATATAAAAGCAAACACAAGAACAAAGGATAAAATGCTGGGTGAACAGAGAAATAAGGATTATCCAATTGTCCCAAGCTATATCATGGTTCACTTATTGTGGCTTCGCTGTATCACAGGTTTTTTTTTTAAAAAAAAAAAAAACCTAATTCTGTATTGCACAGTTTTCACTGTATCATAGGACTTTCCAGTATGTAGGTATTTATATAATAGTTATGATTTTAATTAATTTTTGCCTAAAAGTTTAAAATATAAAAAATGTTAATTCAAACATATTAAAACAAAATAAAATACAGTATGTATTTCATCAGTGGATGAATCCTGTACTATACATCATGGAAATGCAGTACACCACTACCACTTACACAGGTTTGCCAGTGTGAGATTATACACGGCATACTACTGGCTGATGGAATGGAAGGCGACCAACCACTATGTTCTCTATCCTGGGCACTGATTGGCTCAGTGACTGTAGCATTGGTCTGTTTACTCTCCCACCCTGTGCCCATACGTTCAGCTTCTTTCCTTGTCCACTTCACATCAAGTACCCATATAGAATTTTACATGTTGTTGAAATTATGTAGGTTTAAGAGCATATGAAGTATTTATAGGAGTATGGGAAAGGTTAGTAAGAGAGTGGGAAAAGTTTATAGGGTGTGCAAAGGGTTTATAAAGCCTTAAAATATATACAAATAATAAAATAAATATCCACTGCTACTTTGTGGATTTTCACCTGTCACAGGGGTCTCTGGAACGTAACTCCCGGGACAGGTGAGGGAGCACTGCATTCCCTGCAGAAAGAAGGCTCTTATCCAGGGTACATACACTAAGTTAGTTAATGGCTTTCACATGTCCTCCCTGCCTCTGGACCTCAAACAAACAAATGCAAGATAACTAGTTTTCTTTTGAAATCTTCTGAACACATTTCCTTTGAAACAAGCTCTCAGGCTCTGCCTATGTACATAAGGCCAAGACAGAGAAAGCATATTGGACATCTTTCCCCTCTTGGTGGATCCCTACCAAAGGCTTTTTTTCACATTACTTCCAATAAGACTCATTACTTTCTCCTTTAGCTCATGACTTCATTCTTCACTGCTCATGGAACAACCAGATCTGTGCGTACAAAAATGGTGGTTACAGCAGCAAATGTAATTTAACAGGTTCCAGTAGATAATTACATCTTCCTATCTGTATATAGGTATGTAAGATACTGCTATGCATCCTCAGATGATCAGGAAGAAACTGGTCAATCATTACTCTGCTACTCATTCTCAAAACTTGATCAATCAGCTCTTCCTGATCACTGTCCACCCACTGCTGCCCCAGGGAAAAATTATGTCTCCCTTTTTAATGTACATATTTTATTATAATCCCCAATATACTTACTTGATATTATACATCTTTTATGTGCCTTTCTTATTGCACTGTTAAATTTCTTCTGGGTGGAATTATGTTTCTCCTTTTATATTAATTTATAATTTTTGAATAGGAAGTTAATGAATATAATTTAAAATACAGATAGCTCAGAAGAGTATGCAACGAAACTAAGTTTCCCTCCTCCATGCCTAGCCTCCAGAAATATTATTTTTTTCCTCAGTCAGCCCTGGTTATAGTTTCCTCTGAATTTTTCAAGCATTAATTTAGTCCAACAAGTATGAGCATATATATACATCACATATATGTACATAGATTTTTCTTACACAAGTGGTCATGTATTATACATACTTCTCTGTATCTCATCTCCTTTCCCTCAGCATCCCAACAATTCTCCTTAGAGCTAGTTCCATATTAATGTGCTTTCTCATTCTTTTTAGCAGTTGAATAACAGTCTACTATATGTATTATGGCTTATTCAACCAGTACCCTATTAATAAATGTTAAGTTGTTTCAAATCAGTAGCCACAGATAAATGCCTTAATTGTCTTTATATTTCCAGTGCCTGTTTCAGTATCTGATGCAGAGTAAATGATCAAAAGTATCATTTTCAGGGCTGGGGATATAACTCAATGGAGTAAGTGCCTGCCTGGTAAGTGCAAGGTTCTGAGTTCGAACCCTGGTATCACACACACACACAAACACACACAAAATATCATTTTATAAAACAAATGGCTGAAGGGCAGGGAGAATGTGGGAAGCAGGTGTGAACTGTACATTACACTAAAAGAAGACTAAATTTCTACAATGATTTCTGGAATGAGAAGATCTTAATTTGTTTATTGTATGTACCTAAAATTAGAGATATATTCATTTTCCTCAAATAAAATATAAAATGACAAAATATGGAAGCAAAATACCTCCAAAAGCTCCCAATTAATGAAAAATCAGATTTTCTAAAAATAGAAATCAATGGCAAAAGACATCACACAAACTATGCAAACACATGGAAATTAAGTAACAGTAGCTTTCCGTTTTTTTTTTTTGTTTGTTTGTTTGTTTTGTTTTTGCTATTCACCAACCATGAATCTGCTGAGAGAGAAATCTGGAAACTCTTTCTGACTAGTCTACGCAAGGCAGAAGCCTGAGGACACTGTTCATGGAGGCTATCCCCAGGAAAGGCTGGTTGTAATGAATTGTCACCTTTGGTTCTTAGCAATCCTTGGGTCTATAACCTTGTTCTTAGTCTCATCTCCCTGAGACTACTTCCACTTCAAGGTCTTAGCATGTGGCCACAACACGTAGCTCTGGTTGTCAGTCCTTGGGCCCTGGATTTGCTGGGCAGTAATGACATCCCAATTTGCATCTGTCCTGTGCCCCAGAGCCTGTATCTGCCAAATGACCATGGGCAGATGCCACATTACTGGGTTCTGAGCCTACATCTACATGCCAGTTAGTTGCTGCCAAAAGATCACCCTGTTGCCCATGTGCTGGTGACCATGGTCCCAAGCATACACTTTTCTGGTTTAGCCAAATCACAGGCCTAGGGTCAACCTATTACAACCAATATGAAAAAATCACATGTTGGACCTATGTGGCCCACATGGGCATGTCTGATGAAGGGTGTGCAAGACAGGGCACGAGAAAAACAAGTGGAAAAAGTCTGAAAACAGCTGACAGATATGGGCCAAAAATAACAACTGTACCAGTGTATAGATTTGTCCAGCTGCTACCAGCTGACTCAGTTTACCAATCCTGCTCCTCAGATTTATAGGCTCCTAAATGCCTAGTCTGCTTCACAGGGTGGGACCCTAGTTCTGTTGGCTGTTTAGCCCTCCACAGGAAAGCCTATAGGGAAACCCCAGTTCCAGCCAAGTGGAGTCTCTTAAAAAAAACCTCAGAACTAAATGTGAGCCCTCTAATAGGGCCGATGGCCACCAGGTCCCTCGATTCCTCAAGGGCTGACACAAGGTGCCTCTATAGCCCCTGGACTGGTCCAAGAATGAGTCCCTAGGATTAACACCTTATTCAATCTGTTCCAACAATCCGAGGCTGCCAAATAGTAAGACCCAGTACAGCCCCCCAATAGTGTTTTACTTATGTAGGGACACATCTTATCACTGCCTGCAGGTAAACTGGGAGGTACACGTGTCCAGGTTTTCCTCACTCCTGAAATCTCCATCTGTACAGACCAGGAGATAGAGATGGCCCTGCACCCTGGCAGCAGCCTACACAGGAACACAGCATTGCTAGCCTTGGTCTTGATTGCCTCAGTAATAGCTGCCAGAGCAGAGGTCAATGTAGTGGGAATTGGATGTCAGAAGGGGTATACGATTGGCTGTCCCAGGAATTAAATGATGACATGGAATGAGTAGCTAACTCGCTATTTTCCCTCCAAAGCCAGATTAAATCATTGATAGCTATAACCCTCAAAAATAGGAGTGCCTCAAACTTTATCACCACAAAGAAGGGCTATACGTGCATCTTCCTCAGAGAAGAAAGCTCAGGGAGCTGTTAGGTAAACCAGTCAGGAGTGGTCACCAGCAAGGTCAGGGAATTAAAAGACAGAACCCAGCGGAGAAAGGAAGAACTAAAAAATGGCTGGAGTTGGATCCCAGTGGAGCCACTAACTATCCTATTACTTATGATAATAGGACCATGTCTCCTGAACACCCTAGTGAGATTCACAGAGACCACAGATCACCAGTCATGATCTGCTATTGCTCAGATCATGGCATTCTACCCTATAGCCCCCTGGGAGCTGGTGATGCCCTATAGGACTGTGTACAGGGCATCAGAGGGGAGAAGTGATGAAAACAAAACTTTGGAAAACTGAAATTTAAGACCAAAATGGACACCTTGCACAAAGCAACTGTCTCAGTCCACTTCTGTTATCTAGCTTCTATTTCCCAGTGTTGAAATCTTGCTTATACAGCCCACCTCAAACTCCCTATGTTTAACCATGCCCCTTCTGCTTCTGTAACTCAGCCTGAGCTTTCCCCTCTAAAATGTTATATAAGACAGCCTAAACAAAGGCTCAAGGCTCAGACTTTGGAGCAGAGCCTGGCAGTGCAATAAAGTTTGGTTCCCTCTACCTCTATAAGTGCCATTTAGTTTTTTCACCTCCAGTAAATCTAAAATTGTTATAACATGTTGAGAGCACAAGCTGGTTCAATGCCCAGGTTTCCTTAAAATTTATTCCTTGATTTTGGGAAACGTGAACTGGGTGTACTGGACATATAGCAGGTTGGGAGTCGTATTTCCTTTATGTTATCTGGAGGTCCTATATCTTCTCTATATCAAAGGTAGCACAGAAGATGAAACACATCAAGATTGGATGGAGGTAAACTTGAAGAGTGTCAGTTCTCAAGATGGAGAGCAACTGCCGGACTTGTGTGCATCTCCACGTAAAGACAAGGGGCCCATAGGTAGAAAACATAGGATAAAGGCCTCTTTGAGCTTTATTAAGATCTATAGGGAAATTTACTAAAAGGCGTTTCTGCTTTCACAGGTAGACTCTGCAGTTAGGACAATTAGAAAGACAAAGAGTCTCTAGACTGAGAGGGGTTCCAGCTAACAAAATTATTGTAAAACACTATCAAAAAGAGGTGACACTGAGAAAATTGAAAGACCAGGAAAACTAGCTCCCCTCACTCACCTGACAAAATGCAAGGGCTATAAGAGACAGCCACCTGAGGACTCATTAAATATGTAACATACACACACAGATGCACGCAGGCACACACACCTACACATATACACATGCAGATATGTTCTCACCTTAACATCAACATAATATTGTTGATGTTACACCAAATACACACATGTACACATGTCCCTTTTCCTTAAACATTAAATAATCTGCTTTTCTAATAGGTCCTCTCCCTTCACTTATTCATTACAAAGGGATAGGAAGAAACCAAATGGCCATAAAGAATGTAGGCAGACAACGAATACCTAGGATGAAAGATAGTTACGAAAACAGATCAGTTATCAACCAGTACCCACCTGAGCAATAGAAAAGACAACAGTTCCTAATAAAAGGAGTCAGTGGCAACAGCTCATGGGCTTTCAGGTCTGATGCCCCCTACCACCTCATAGTAGCTGTCTGCCCTTTCTTTTCCATCTTTTTTTCCAAATAAATAGTTTTTTGTCATACTAAACCTAATGCCAGATTTATGATTGCTGGGAATTGTGTTTTCAGTAGAGTAGTGGCATGGTGTGACATGGCCTGGTGAGCTCTCCACCCCTGGATGTAACCCTAGGGATAAGCAGCAGTTTGAGATTATACTGTAATTAGCACCACCTGGTCCAGTGGGTTCAAGTAAACATCAGATGCACAGCTAGGTGATCAGAACATCTGAACCGGTTCCTTTCCAAGAATGCTTTTATTCTTTCCCATACCCTGCTAAGTGATTTGTTTTCCTATTGGATCAGTATTAGTTAAGCTAATATTGCAATCCTATAGGTTAACTGTAATTTGACCCATATTGTAGCCACATTGCAATTTTGCTGTAAAAATTACTCCTAACAAAGAGCCTTGGTGGCTACACACTCGGGACCCCTCTGGAAATTGAGGAGCTATGTTTCTCTTCCTCATTTCCTATAAAACTCTCCTAACTTCCTCAACTGGTTCACAGCTTCATTTCTTAATGTTGTGAGACCACAGACTCAGCACATTTGATATCTAACAGGCTGTGCCCTTATCAATAGCAGGGCACAGCCTGCTCTACATATATGTGTTCTTGGTTTTCTAGAACTTCCTATCTTCAAAAATAGCATTAAATGAATGATCAACTAAAGATTTCAAGCAGAGTATGGTTATATATTTCTGTACTTGATTACCTTTTAAATAATGAGAATATTAAAATGTGAGTATCAAAAGTCTTAGAATGTCTCATAAGAAACAAGGTAAAAGAGATTGGAAGGTATTTCTTTAAAATGATTGGGATTTTTAAGACTTTATATTTCTAACACTGGACTAATAATTTGCTATGAAGTAAGTTTATTGGTCTCTAGTTACATAAAACTAAAAACTTTGCTCATTTCTTTGGGGACTTTAAATATAAAATCTTTATGATCCTAATATTTACCCAAACCAAATGCAATGCTCCCTGAATTCAAGTCAAGATATTTTTCTTAGGTAAGCATTCATTAAATATTTATTATGTGCAAATTTTAAAGAGTCATGTTGATAGCATATACCTTTGATATGATATGATGACAACGGCACTTTACATGTGCAGACTTCCTTCCCCAAATTCATGGCCTTGGTCTCATTATATTTTTTTTGGGAGGGGGAGGACTGGTAATTGAACTCAGGACATTGTGCTTGCCAGGCAGGTGCTGTCCCACTGAGCTTTATCCCTGGCCAGACCTTGGTCGCTCTTTTTTTTTTTTTTTTTGGTACTGGGAATCAAATTTTGGACCTTACATGTGCCAGGCAGGTGCTGGTACCACTGAGCTATATTCCCAGCCTAGGACCTTGTTCTGGTTATGAGACCAGAAGTAGATTAATGGTATCTCAGGGCTAAACGAGTTGGGGGCAATGGGGAGTATCAGTTAAAGTGTATGAGTTTTCTTTAGGAATAATAAAAATGTCCTAACATATTATGTTGATGATTACATAATTCTATGAATATATAAAAATAATTGAGTTGTTTAATTACTTCATGAGTGAATTTTATGATCTATAAATATATCTTTAACTGAATTCCAATCATTTTTTCTCCATACCTAATTTTTTCCCAAGTTTTTACTTTAAAAATTTTCAAATGTATGTTAGATACAGTAACATATGCCTGAAATCCTACCTACTTATGAGACTAAGCCAGGACTGGACGTTTCAAGCCATTCAGAGCAACTTAATAAGATCCTGTCTCAAAATTTAAAAAGGGACAGGGATATAGCTTAGTGAGAGAGTTCCCTTGGGTTCAGTCCTCAATACTGCAAAACAAAGCAAACTTTTCAAAATATTAAAAAGCTAAAAGAACACTATAATAAATATCTACTTACCTTCATCTAGAGTCAACTAAAATTTGTTTTTCTTCTATATGAATACATCTGTATACATGTAAGAATATATCTGACTATACATGTATATAAACAGAAATGCTTAACTATTTGAAAAAGTATGAATCCAACAACACATCATTTCAAATATGTGTGTACCACCTAAGAATACACTTTTATACAATCATAATAACACATCACAGCTTAGATTAGTTGAGTTGTACTTACATAATACTGTATCATCCAATACCTAGCCCATATTTGTATTCCCAAATTATCCATAAATGTGGTATGGGTGCTATTATGAGGAAGTTCAGACCGAATCATGGCTCACACACTGTTTTCCCATTTTTTTTCTTTTAAGGTATACAATTTTTGGCAGAGTCCATGCCAACTTTTCCTATAGAATGTCCTATATTCTGGATATGGTGACCAGTTCTTTCTGGGAACAGTTAACTTAATCCCCCCCCTTTTTCCTATAAACTAGAAGGAAGTGATCTGTACCTCATATTTGTTCTTAAAGGAAAACTAATCAGCCTTTATGTCTTAACTTATGAAGAAACATGGGTGCATAGTGTCAGTCCAAAGTAAAAAAGAGTTTTTCTCTGTTTAGTCTGAACAAAATATTTATCTTATTTCAAATAATGATATCATAAGATGCACATGTGCTACAGGTAATTGAAAATGATGGGCAGTAATAGTATATAACATAATAGTGGTTACGATGAAAAACACAGACACTCCTCCAGCAAACCAATGTGATTTTCTAGAGTCTGGCACTGGAAACTTTAGGCAATGCCAAGCTCTGACAATATTTACTTATCCAACCCTCCTTCTGTCATCACCTCAAGACTTTATAATCAAATGGTCCACATCATGAAAATGGTACAGAAAATTACAACCCTGGAAGTATAAGAGTTGACTCACAACAGAGGACAGTGTAATTGGAAAAGTTGTAATGTGTAGAAGAGAAAAGTGCCGTACCACACAGACAACACTAGTCAAATACTTTAAAGATTCTGCTTTTCAAACTACTTTATAGTGGGTTATTCATGCTAGACAGGAAAACAGAAAGCAACAGTAGGCACAATTAGATCTATAAGTCATAGACAAGCCACACACAAGAAAAAAACACACACTTTATGCCAAGATCTTCACTCTTTGTTTAGCAAAAATATAGAATGTGCTACTTTCTTTCAGAGAAAGTATTTTTATAGGCAAATGACCAAAAAGGCTATGGTGTTTAACTCTTGAGGTTTTGTGTCACATAGTAAGTCATGTATAATGAGAATGACTCAGAATGAAGCAGCATAAGAAAGAAATTCAGAAAAGGGAAAGGCAGAAACTAGAGCCTGACTCTTCGGGAACTCCAAGTCAGTGATCTCAGAGACTGAATGCATTACTGTATAATCCCTGTTTTAGACTACAGTCTGCACTGCTAAATGGTATCTGTACCGATTCTCTCTACGTATTGAACCCACAGCCTTATGCATTCTAAGCAAATGCTCTAACAATGAGCCAAAACTCCATTCAATACTAGGAATTCTGAAGCTATTCTTAAGTACCCTCTAACTTTAAAAAGTTCTTTTCTCAACAAATGGCAGTAAATAATGACTTTCATTGAACTATTCACCCATACTTTATAAATCCACATTTAGCTTATATATTACTTAACTACCACTACCTAACAACTTACTCCAAAACTTAGTGGCTTAAAATAATAACAAACATTTGCAATATCACTGTTTCTGTAAGTTAACAATTTGAAAGTGGCACAGATGGGTGGTTCTCTCTGAAGGTTTCTCATGACATTGTCAGGATTCTGGCTGGGGCTACAGTCAGCTGATCACACCTACTACCCAGACTGTGGTCTCCAAGTAAGTTTTCCATAAAAACATAACCATTTACAGAAAATATGAGGCAAAACAAGCTAATAAATACCACAAAGATAAAACTGGCCAAATTGAGAATTTAGGGAATTCCATAGGACAAATAACCCAGTGTGAACTGAAGATTGCTGAAGAAGCCACATCTACATTCTAGAGCCCGTAAGCTGCTTGATCTTAGCTGACTGGAAGACAGTCATCTTACTAGATGGAGTGATGCACATAAAGAGTCAAAGTTATCTTGGGCTACTGTTAGTCCCTTATAATAACCATTTATTACCAGCTTCTTTATCTGATCCATTACCCTTGTAACTACTAGATGAAACTTTTGGAAGGCAGGCATGGTGGCGCACACCTGTAATCCCAGCACTCCAAGAGGCTGAACGCTGGGAAACTCAGTAACTTAGTGAGATTCCTTTCTCAATAAAAGGAGGGGTGGGGCTGGGGCCCTTGGTTCAATTCCTAACACTATAAAAACAAATGAACAAACTACAAAACAGCCTCTTAGAATATAGGCTGACAGATCTCTAGACTCCACTAACACTAAAGCTAAGAATGCAATGAAGGTAAAACCTGAGTGAGAGTTCCTCGCCTGTTGTAGATGGGCTACTCTCTGATCCCATCTACAGTACCTTTTTTCTGTTATAAAAGCTCTGGTAAGTGTAAGTGCTTCCAAAGTGGACCATGTCTTTCAGGGGACCATACCATTCAGGGTAACTTGAATCTGTGTTTCCAGACCACTCATATTTGGTTCAGAATAAACTATTTTCCTATTTCCTTTAGAGTTGTTATTTTATGTTAGTACCAGTTTCTTCAACGAACAGTAGACATGAAAACATTCCTTAGTAAGACATAGGAAGGATTACTGTAGATTAAAATACCCTTAAGAGATATAAGGAACACATGTAATGCATGAACCTTGGTAAATCCTAATTCAAACAAACACTTGCTATAAAACACTAGGGATTTTGAGTAGGGATTAAGAAACTTAATTTTCTTTTCTTTTCTTTTTTTTTTTTTTTGTGGTACTGGGGATCGAACTCAGGACCCTGCGCTTGCTAGGCAAGCACTTATTCCACTGAGCTATATCCCCAGCCCAAGAAACTTAATTTTCATTAGAAGAGATGATCTTTGGGGTATGAAAAAATCCTTATCTCTTAGAAATCCAAGCTGAAGTATTTAGGGCTAAATGGCATGGTATCTGAGATTTCTCAGAAACAAACAACAAAACAATCTATTTTCCAACCTAAAGAGGTGTTTTTCACATTTTATAGCACTTAGAGGATTTTAATCAGTCTCTGTACAAGACCTAACTTCACACAAAGATGATTACAGAATAAGTAATGTTCATTGTGAGGGACATGTTTTTAATATATGTGAATCCCCAGAACACTGCCAATAAAACTCTAATTCAACATTTTTTACACACATACCATAGGATATTTCATCAAATAAAAGCTTTGTTAAAAGCTTGGTAGCCTGTATCAACGCCATTTCCTTCACCTATTAACAATATGAGCCTAACAAAAGGAATAAAAGTTAAGTCTGGCATGACTTGTGGAGACTGAGGGTTGGCAAGTGAGAGTGGGACAAACAGAGAAGCTGGATTCTAGTACAGGAGGCCTGTGTCTTTGGTCCATTTTACTTCATTGAGGGACTCAGAGAAAGACACATATGAGTAAATAAGAGACAGAGAGGAGAGAGCAATGCTAGGCTCTAAGGTAACATTGATCGAGTAGGGTTACCAAGGAGAACAAAGAAGAACAGAGTAAGAAAAGAAGAAAAAGTAAAGTGCTCAGGCTTACATTACCGAAAGGGTGAAAAGACTTGACCAAGATAGGGCAGGTCTGGGAAATGAGAGGGAAAATGGGCAACGGGGACGGGAGGGAAATGCTTTCACATGAGGTTTCTCTGATGGAGGTTAGAGCTGCAGAGAGGGAAAAGGACAGAGGCTGCCACACACCATTTGTCTGAACTTGCACTTTCCTGGCCACTAAATTGGGTTCCAGGAAGAATTCTCTTCCTGTAGCCCTCGACAAAATGTTTCTTTGTCTTTGCTTTTTTTTGTTTTGTACAGGGAACTTGTGCTTGCCAGGCAGGCGCTGTGCTGTTGAGCTGTATCCCCAACCCACCCTTAAGGAAATGTATAAAGATGACTCTGCTCATCACAAAACAATGTACTACCAAAATAAACAGAACTACTGACATTCTTCTGAAGTACTGTCCACATTATGAAGAAATATCCCCTGTCTATGCCCAAGGCTCCTAGAAGGCTTTCCCACCATGTAAATGTTAGGCATCTCTTCTGGAAGTATACAGAACAGATCTTCCTGAGCTCAGCTGATTAACTCCCTTTCCTACTCTAGGAATTTTGAACCCAGAGGCAATTTCCAATACATGAAATCACTAGTAAGATTTCTTTAGAGGCTGGGGCTATAGTTCAGTTATGCCTGCCTTGTGAGTACATGGATCACCAGTACCACACGAGGGGAGGAAAGGGGGGTGGAGAGGAAGGAGAGGGGAAAAGAAGGGAGGAGGGCAGGTGAAAGAAGAGAGGAGGGGTGAGAAGGGGAGATGAGAGCAACAGAGAGTCTTTAGCAAGTGCATCAGCTTTGCAATGTACTGTCTGCACCAGAAAAAACATGTGGAAGCTCCGAGACATATGTGGTTTCTGAGATAAATCATGTATACTGAAATTCATAATCTTATTTTGTGATATAATTTATTTTATAGTTATACAGAATAACAGTATTTTAACCAGGTGTACAGCTATACTGGTATGTACTTCATGATGATCATATCTGGGAGGTTTTCGTGTCGTATGCTCATTTTGAAAGGGATGCTAAACTCCACAAGGGTATAAACCTCCTATTAGACCAGACAGCACTGGGTAACACCATATGAAGGAAATATTCTTCTAAAGCCTATGAAGTACCATATGAAGAGTATTTAAGGAGGACAAGTTGAAAAATATGTCGAAACCAAAATACTATGTATTGTTATTAAAAATAATAAGTAAAGTGACATGTATTAACCAGGCACTGTGGTATGTATATGTGATCCCAGCTAATTGGGAGGCTAAATCAGGATATCTCTTGCGCTCAGGAGTTCAAGACCAGCCTGGGTAACATAGCAAGACTCCACTTAAAAAAAAGGGTTAATAAAGAAAATATAAAATAGCACCATCCATATTAGGCAGAGCATGACAAACCTCTTACCCAGTAAAATGCTATTTTAAATTCTTCCTGGATATTCATTAGCAGAATGAACTGGAACTGAAATTCGTATATGATTTTCTATTGTGTAGTTCCAGTGTTGATTAGTATTTGCAGAATAAAGCAGTTTCCCTATACACAAAAGCATTATAATACCTCATGATGTTCATTTATCACAGCATCATGTAGGGGAGTGATCTGGTACATTCCTTTGACATTTACATCTGCTCCACCTTTTAACAGTTCATTTACTGTCCGATAAAATCCCCCAACACTAGCTTCATGAAGTGCTGTCCAACCTATACAAAAAAAGAAAATCATATTTACTTATGTTTGGCATCTTAACACTGTTTCATACTTACCCTTTAAAAATTTAATTCTAGGTTTCTTTACAAATATTATATAACGAATGCACTCTGTACAATTTGATAGATTCAATAAATCTGAGTGACAAATCAAATTCCTAACCCTCAGTCCCATTACAAAAAGTATGAAAAATCAAATATTTAAAGTGTTCTTGACACCCCCATACAAAAAGATGGGTAGGTCAATTTTTAGCTAATAAAGCATATTGGCTGCAGGCTACTTTTATGTATACAAGAGGGGAAAGCCTTCACTTCTACTTCACTGTACTTTCATTAAAGTAACTCAGGTAGCAAGACAACATTATCTGTCAGTTAAAAGGTATATATTTCTTTTTCTCCTTATTTGTGAACACATTTATTCATAGTAGTTCAACTAAAATACCACAAGTTGCTCCAAGAAAACCATTTGTCTTTATATAAAGTAGCCTTCATTTTGGTAGCCAAAGACAATGGAATAAGGTACAGATAACCATTAAATTCCAACAAATCATATGATAGATATAAAAAACCTAAAAAAATATATTTCAGTTGCTCTTATTCAGTGCTCTTCAGCAGCACCCCTGGCCTCAATGTACCACATGCATCTCAGCAGTAACAACTAGAAATGCTTTCAAAAACATCCAAATGTTCCTTGGAGGGCAAAATCAACCCAGACGAACATCACTGCCATAAAATGTTACTACTGAGTTTCTGCTGGTAGACTGTTTATAAAGTCTTAAGGAAGAAATGAAAAGCATCAAAATGGTAAATATATAGTTACTAGAGCTTTATTTTCACTATAATTTCCTTTAAATGCATATGGCTATACTCAGAAAAAACATTAGAAGACATTACATAAAAATGGCTATACACAGAAAAAATATTAGGAAGACATTACATAAAAAACAAGACATTACACATTGCTACTTACACTGTATAGAGATCATAAAAGATAACACGGAATCACTGTTCCTTATTTTATAGTGAAGTTATTGTAATATTAACTCTAAGAAGACTGAAATACTAGAGGTGTATACATAATCCTTACAATAACCACTGATGGAAAATGCAAAAACAAAATAAACACACAATACAATTAGGAGGGCTGGGGATATAGCTCAGTGGAATAAGCGCCTGCCTAGCAGGCGCAGGGTCCTGAGTTCAATCCCCAGTACTGCCAAAAAAAAAAAAAAAAAAAAAATACAATTAGAAAAATGGTGGTCATAAATCCAACCTCTTATATTAAATGTAAATTGACTAATTACTCTAATTTTCAATTAAAAGGCAGATATGCAGGATGAATTTTAAAAAGCAAAACTGTATGCCATTAGAAAAAACATTTTAAATATAAAAATACAGGTGGAAAATAAAAGAGTGAAAAAAGTTAACAAGCTATAAACACAAAATGGTTAGGATGTCTGTATTTACATTATATATGACAGACTTCATGACAAAAATGCATTTACTAGCAATGAAGACAAACATTTCATAATGATGAAAATAATCATTTCATCAGGAAATGTGACAATTACAACTATATATACCTAATACCAGAGCTTCAAAATATAAACAAAAATTGACTGAACTAAAAGTAGAAATATACAATTCCACAAACATAGTTGTGAGATTTAACACCTCTCTAAAGAAAAGATGGAGCAGCAAACAAAAAAATCAACAGACATATATAACCTGAACTACATTACCAACACCTTCATCTAACTGACTTATATAGAATACATATTATACCTAACAACTGAAGAATAAACATTCAACCACTTACAGGACATTCACTAAGTGACACCATATACTGGGCAAGAAATGAATTCTCAATAAATGTTGTTATGGCAAAAACTGGGTTGAATTCCACAGGAGATCAAAGAACTCATTCAGAACAGTTTTATTAATAAAACTAACTGGGACTGGTTGCCTCTCATCCCTGGTTTGCTGATCAGGAATGTGGCACTTAACTGCCTTTGTTCCCATCTTATATACTTTTTTGGTTTCCATGATAATAGATTGGAATGTTTTATGCCTGGCCATAGTTGTTTTCTTTGCGCCACATGACTGGGTCAGGCTCTGGCCACAATGATATATACTTTCTGTACTCTGTTTTATATGTCTCCCTTTAGATTACAGTGTTTATCTAGGGCCAGGGGAGGGGTGAAACAACTCAGGCAAGGTTTGCATTTGGAGAAGCATTCCAGGGCAAAGTTAGGACTGCAAAGTTAACTCTTTACAATCCCTCCAGGATGTTTCTCAAGACACATTTTGAGGCTTGCACTAAGACTAGAATTATTCTGTCTTAAAATGATATGCTAAAAGTCACTGTCCCTTACAATATCAGAAGATACTGGCAGTGATCAAAACCACAAAAAGTATATACTTTGACTATATACTTTACAATCAAATCAGAAACCAATAAAAATATCAGGAGAATCTCCAAATTCTTAGAAATTAAATGTCTAATATAATCAACAGATGGAGAACAAATCATATAAGAAATTAAAAATACTTGAAACTGATGACACTGAAAATAAAGCATCAAAATCTGTGGGATGCAGCTAAAGCAGAACTTAGAGGGAAATGTAAAGAGTTAAATGTGCACAATAGAGGAAAAATATACAAAATCACTGACCTCATTTTCTACCTTAAGAAGCTAGAAAAAGAGCGATGTGAGCAAGATGGCTAAGTACAAGGGGTTGGCCCACTTCCCTCCAGGAAAGTAAAGATCAACAAACTAAACATAATGGCTATTGTACTGAAGTGTTTGAGGGAGAGAGAAGACATACATAGGGATATGACAGACACACTGCAGACCCAGGAGGGCCTTACAGCAAAGAGAGTTAAGCATAAAACCTCTACTGTCCCATTTCGCCAATTGAGATCATCCCCAAATTAAGAGGGACTTCACAGGGTAGGGAATGGGTAAGCAGGAGGTCCCCAGCCATACTCACTAATGCCATTGACATCCAAAGTATTTGCTGTTGGGAGAAAACTGCAGCCCTTGAAAGTCTTTTACCATGACAGGCACATTAAAAAATTGATAGAAGCAACTGACATGCTTAAGGTACAAGCATCACCCAGAGATACAAGAAGTGTGGAAAAAGCAAGGCAATCTGACACCTCCAAAGAAACGCTGCAGAGCACTGGGGCATTGCTCCAGATTGACCTGGTGGAGTGCAGAGTGTGGCCTGCCACTGGGCACCAGGCTAGAAGACTTGGTGGTGATCAGGAAGAAAGGCCATAGAAAAGAAGAAAGAAGCAAGTGTGGGTGCTGAGGAAGACAGAGGGGCACAGGAGGTAGCCCAGCATCCAGATGGCCCCACCCTTGGGCAAAGGAACTCTGAAACAATCTGTAGCACCAACACCGCCCCCCAAAGGCAATCATGAGTTGCCAGAAACAGAATTCAGAACAGTGCTATTATAGAAACTCAATGAAATAAAAGAGAATACAGATAAATAATACAACAAATCAGGAAAACAACCCATGATTTGAATGAGTGTTATGGTTGATACCTTGTGTCAACTTGGGGAGTCTAGAGGTTTGGCTGAGTGACTCAGCTGAAAGCGAAGGTGCTTACTTTGTATACATCCTGAGCCTGTGGAAGAGGAGGGCATGTGAGAGCTACATGACCCCTGGGTAGGGGGAGCCTGTTTACAATGTAAGGGAGATAGAAAGAGACTGCTTGCTGCCATTTCTCCCTTTTGCTCTGGTTGTTTTTGCTGTGTTCTGCTGCCATGAAGGGTTGCCCTCTGCCATGTGCCACTCTGCCTCTGAACCAGCCACAAACTGAAACCTCCACAAACTGTAAGCTGAATAAACCTTTCCTTCCTTCATTTTGGGCTTTGGATATTTTGTCTCAGCAACAAAAGTAACCAAGACAGAATTTGGTACCAGCAGAGTGGGGTTCTTGCTATTACTATACCTGACCATGGCGTTCAAGAGTCTTTGGAAATGCTTTGTGGGAAGAGTTTGGAAAGGTTTGGAGACGTGGCCTGAAAGAATAGAGCTGGAACACCTTCAGCTGTTCTGTCTGGGAGATTCTGGTCAGAGCTCAGAAGACCATAAGGCTGATAGAAATCCTGCTGGTAAAGACCAGGTTTGGGTGGTTTCTGTTGGGAAGAAGGACTACATTGGTTGTTGGACTCCAGATGATGTATGTTATGGCTTGGCAGGAAATTTGTCTGCATTTTGCTCGTGTCCAGAGACTTCGCCTAAGACTGAGATTAAGGGCAGCAGAGAACTGATCAATGTGGCAAAAGAAATTTCAAGGCAGTCGAATGTTGGGGAAGTGGCATGGCTATTGTTGGGGGCTTTTAGCTAGTTTTGTATTGAGAATCAAGAGCAAACATCCCAGCAGGATGATTTAAAATACTGTGAGTTTGGCCAGAAAGGAAGCTCCAGTAAGCAGTGGAATGCAAAGATAAGGCTGAGGATATCTCTATTGCTGAGAATAAGAGAATGGAAAAGATGGCCTGCAGGCATCACAAGAAGTAAGTCTCCACCCTTTGCAGCCTCAAAACCATAAAGGTGAGAGACCTTGCCTTGAGAAGGAAGCCAGAGCGCTGTGTTCCAGAACGGCAGCGGCAGCTGCAGGTTCCAGAATGGTGGCAGCATAGAGAATTTGCTCTTCAGAATTGGATTCAGTGTGCCCAGCGATCCAGGCACTCAACCCCTATGGCTAAGAGACGGGAAAGTTTGCTACTGCTCCAGGGGGCAGCAGACCTTGGCATCATCCACGTGGCACTGGCTTTAGGTGCATGCAGAATGCAAGAGTTCTGAGGTTAAAGAGGCTTCCACCCAGATTTCACAAGGCCTGGGAGGTCAGGCAGTGTGTCCCTGAGAGGGCAATATATGAGGCTGTGAGTGTGAAGCAAAAGGTGCACTGGAGACCTCAGAAATTTAAAAAAGACAGGACCATGGGTCATCTGAGGAAAGCTGCAAGGAGGGAGCAAAGTGGGCCTAAGAGACAACCCATGGAGGCTGTAACCACCAGAAGTGCCACAGGGGTGGACTCATGCAAGCCATTTGGAGCTCACAATGTGCCACAAGTTGTTTCAGATGCTGGATATGGAATTACAGGGCATCATGCTAGCCCTGCTGGATTTTGGACTTGCTCTGGTCCCAATGCTCTACATTCCTCTGTTGGTACCTTTTAGAATGGTAATGTTTAATTTGTGCCATTGAATGTTGGAAGTGTTTAACTTTTCTTTTGTACAAGGGCTTGTAACTAAAGAGTTTGCCTCACATCTGGGAGGAGACCTGGGACTTGGACTTTTCAGCAATGCTGCAACTATGGACTTTGGCAATTCTTGCAGATGGACTAAATGCCTTTTATATAAAGGGATATACATAAGTTTTATGAGGGAAAATGTTATGGTTCTAATGTAATATAATGTCTTTGTATCTGGAAACTGGTTTAAAGAATGTGTCTGGTTGCCAAGTTGACAAGGGGTGAATTGTTATGGTTGATACCTTGTGTCAACTTGGGGAGTCTAGAGATTTGGCTGAGTGGCTCAGCAGTAAGCCAGGGTGCTTACTTTGTATATATTCTGAGCCTGTGGAAGAGGAGGGCATGGAGATTATGTGAGAGCTACACGCCCCCTGGGTAGGGGGGAGCCTGTTTACAATGTAAGGGAGATAGAAAGGGCTGTTTGTTGTCATTCCTCCCTTTTGCTCTGGTTGTTTTTGCTGTGTTCTGCCGCCATGAAGGTTTGCCCTCTGCCATGTGCCAGTCTGCCTCTGAACCAGCCAAGTATGGACTGAAACCTTCACAAACTGTAAGCTAAATAAACTTTTCCTTCCTTCATTTTGGGCATTGGGTATTTTGTCTCAGCAACGAGAAAAGTAACCAAGACAATGAGAAATTCAGCAAAGAGAGGTGATCACAAGAAAGGAGCCAAAACCAAAGTTTAAACTTCAAGGACTTCATAAACAAAGTATAAAATGTAGCTAAGTCTAAAAAACATACTAGATCAAACAAAAGGAAAAATATCTGAGCTTGAAGACAAGTTTTGAAATAATCTAGTTAGAAAAAAAGGAATAAAAAAGGCAGCAGGATGATATACTCAACACCTTGAAAGAAAAAACCGCAAACCAAAAATATAATACCCAGCAAAGCTCTCTTTTAGGAATAAAAGAGAAATAGACTTCTGAAGAGAAGAGAAGAGAGCAGAAGAGAAGGGAGGGGAGGGGAGGAAAAGAGGGAAGAGGAAGGAAGGAAGGGGAAGAGAGGAGAGGAGAGGAGAGGACAGGGGAGAAGGGAGGGGAGAGGGGAGTGGGTTTGAAGAGAGAAGAGAGGTCAACATCTTGAAATTGCCCCTAGAAGAAATGTTTAGCATAGTTCTACATCAAGAAGGACAAGTACTATTATAAAAATTTAAAAAAGGAACTGCTCTTCTACAAATGTTCCAAAAATATACCTGGAAAAAGGTATTATGTATTTCAACAAATAACTCTAGGAAAACTCGATATCCATATGTAGTATTGTGAGGGACCAGGAGCAGAAGATTGAACTAAATGATTAAACTGCAAGAGAAAAGCACATAGGCTCTATGAGAAGTGAATGCTTAAAATACGGGGCAAAAGCACACAAATAATTAAGCTGCAGGCAAAAAAGCATGCAGTTTCTGTAAGAAGTAAATAATCAAACTATGAGGCAAAAAGCACACAGGCTCAGGGCAGACTGAATGGTTAAACTATAGGGCAAAAGCACACAGGCTATGTGACAATCAAGTGGTTAAACAAGTTTAGATTAGTAAAGGCTGTTGTTGTATCCAGCCATTGTCCTTCCCCATTTCTCCCCCAAAACTGCCCAGCCTTGAGATTGCTCCTGGCCCAAACTGCCTTTCTCCTACTTTTTTCTCTTACATGGATATTCTAAATAAAAGCCAGAGAGCTCTCCAGTTGACAGCTTTTCCTTCTCCCAGAGTCTCCCTGGTGGTGGGTGCTCTTAGTGACAGAACTATGCCTCACTCCTGAATGATCTTGTTTATCTTCTATGCCACCTTCAGTTACTGCAGCACAGTACAGTGAAACTATCTTTCACCAAATAAAAAGATCAACTCAAAGGATCAAGGACCTAAATGTAAGACGTAACACCATGAAACTATTAGCACAAAATGGGAAAAACTTCAACATTTCAGTATAGACCAGAGATGGTGAAGCTATCACACACAGTGCCACATCAGGCTATCTGGACCACTGAATGCTCTAAAAGGTTAACTATCACTGACTAGTATAGACAAATGGGATTACAACAAACTAGGAAGTTTCTATACAGAAAACACATAGAGGAACTACCCAAAGAATAAGGGAAAACAATCACAAACTACTCAAGAAATGGTTAATATGTAGAATATAAAAAAGGAACTCAAAAACTTCAGCAGCCAAAAAAACCCTTTTTTAATAATCCAATTTAAATAATCCAATTTAATAATCCAATTTAAAAATGGGCAGTGGATGGGGATGTAACTCACTGGTAGAGCATATGCATAGCATGTGCAAGGGTTCAAATCTCAGCACTAAAAAAACCCAGATAAAAATTTGCAAATGATAGTTTGGGATACAGTTCAGTGCAAGAGTGCTTACAGGTCATGGGTTTGATCCCCAGCAACACACACATACACACACACACACACACACACACACACATACAATCAAATGGTCTGAATGGACATGTCTCAAAAGAAGACACAAAAATTGCTAGTAGGTATGTGAAAAATGTTCAACAATCATTAATCATCAGGGAAATACAAATCAGAAACTACCATAAGGTATCTCATGCCAGTCATAATATACATAGCAGGCAAAAATAACAAATTCTCACAAGGATGTGGAGAAAGGAGAGCTATTATACACCATTGGTAGGATGTCAACCAGGATAGCCATTATGGAGAACAAAGGAAAGTTCCTCAAAAACTTAAAAGTACAACTACTACATGATCTAGCTATCAACCACTGGGTATATACCCAATGGAAGCAAACTCAGTACATGAAAGAGAGAGTTACATTCCCATGTTTATTTTAGCACATATGTAATGGTCAAGATGTGGAATCAACCAAGGTGGTCATCAATAAGTGGATGTAGAAAATGCGGAAGAACATAGATATAGATACAGATACATATTTTTATATCACACACACACACACACACACACACACACACACACACACATATTCAATAGAATATAATTCACCCACAATAAAAAGATGAAATCTTGTCATGTGAGAAAACACGGATGAATCCACAGGACATTATGTTAAGTTAAACAGAAAGACAGGTACCACATGATCTCACTTACGTGTGGAATTGAAAAAGGTTGATAACATAGAAGCAGAAAGTAGAATGGTAATTACCAGGGACTGAGGTGTTCAATGGAGTGGGTTGTGGTGATACTGGTCAAACAATACACAATTTCAGTATGACAGTCTAAGTTCAAGAAGTCTATTACACAACATGGTGACTATGGGTAATAATATATTGTATTCTTGAAAAAAGTGGTTGTAGAGTTTTCACCACAAAAATGATATATGAGGTATTGCATATATTAATTAGCTACAGTCATCCCACAGTGTACATATATTTTAAACACTGTATTCTATATAGTAAGTACATAAAATATAATGCATCAAGGTAAAAAGTAAAATTTTAAAATTTCTAAAAGATGTAGGATCATAATATTGGTATGTGTCCTAATGTGACAACTGTCAACACTCAGATATGAACTATTTTCTACAATATACAGTGCACAAAAATTTTTATACCTGTTTCTTGCCTTGTTATTGGCTTAAAC